>CAJQZJ010033514.1:360926-372392 GCA_907164525.1 Lophiomys imhausi | reverse complement strand
AAAGAAAGAAAGAAAGAAAGAAAGAAAGAAAGAAAGAAAGAAAGAAAGAAAGAAAGATAGATGATAAATACATAGATAGACAGACAGACATATAGATAATAGACAGATAAGTTAAACACTTTCTTATTCTGAGAAGAAAGGCCCAGGACACAGTCACAATCACAGAAATCAAACTCCAGCAGTGTAAGTAACTCAGTGTCCAATGTTGGGCTTTACTCATGATCTTAAGGGGTTCAGTAGGCTCAGACAGGTGCATTTTTCTGGCTCTCCCATTCATGGCACATGCATCCTGTCTCCTAGGGCCAGGCCAGCTCAAGTCCACACTTGCTGCTCTCCTGTTGGTCATCCTGTGTACCACCGGCATCTCCAAAATGTTGGAGTCTCCATTGAAACTGAACTACACCTCCACCACGAGTCTCTCCTGGTCTCTCCTCAGAGACTCTGAACCTGCCACATGGTGCCAGACCTCAACTGCTCTCCCTGATTCCTTCAATTCTGGGGTTACAGTGCTGTTGAAGCTGCTTCTTCACCAACAGCCTCTCCCGGCCTCTCACGGTACCAAGCCTCAGCTGCTCTCCATGACCTTCATGCCTTCAAGACCAATACTACCTGGGAGACTCTTATCCTATGTCAGCTTCCACCATGAGATGTAGCCTTGGTCTCCCTCTGGACCAGAGCTTCTGGGAAAAATTACTCTCAGAAGATTTCATCTCAGTGATGTTGGTTTCTTCTTCATTCTTAAACTACTAGTTTCTCAGCTCCAGCTGACCAACATCAATTGTCCCAGCAAAGCAAAGCTTCCATCTACGTGGTTCTGGTTTCTTGTTAATCACAGCTATCTCATCAGCCCCAGCTGACCACAGCCGCAGAGTCTTAATTCAAAGCATTTAACGACCCGGATGGTGTGTTTAAGAGACTCTCTAAACTTCTCTCAGAAACCTCACAAGCCAGGCATCCCTCATCTGCATTGCTCTGAACATTCATTCTTACCTTCCAAGCTCCCACAGTATGGCCCACTGAGCTCTGAGTGCTCTATGGACAATCTAGCCTAAAGTCCAAATGACACTCAATTCTACCAAAATCACATGGCCAGCTCTGCCACAGCAATGCCGCACAACCTAGTACCAACTTCCTGATGCTTCCACGGCAAGCACCTCACCGACTGAGCCCTCCCATCACCCTCTTTTAATTTTTGTTTTGACACTGCAAATGTAATATATACAAACCCATGGTTACAACCTCACACCACTTTCCTTTTCTCTTACTACGCTGGTGGATTCCTTCCTAAAATTGTTCTTTTACATTTGGACACAGTATCTGTATAGAACAATCATAAGCACTTTTATAGTCCGTGGGCTCTCATTCCTCATCTTGAAAGTTAAATATAAGGACAGCTATCTAAGGGCTTTTGATATTCTAAGAGTACAGTGGGAGAATTTTTATCATTGTTAGGCACACCTCACAACTGAAAAAATGTGTTCTCAGTCCTCAGAGATTGACATATCCAAATTAAACCTCTACCAGATTCTGCCTTAAGATTTAATGATCTAGTCTGTCAGGTCCCTGGAGATGGTGCACCTCTTGGGTGTAACAATGTGTACTTTTGTGTCAATTTTGTGTTTGTTTTGTTTTGTGAGTTTGACAGAAACCTTTACACACCTCAAAGAGGAAATCTTAATTGAGAAAAATGCCTCCATAATATTGGCCTGTAGCCAAGCCTGTAGGGGAATTTCCTTAACTAATGACTGATGTGGAAATGGCCCATCCACTGTGGGTGGTGCCATCCCTGGGCTGATACTCCTGGATGGTTTTTAAAAAAGCAGTCTGAGGAAGTCTTGAGGAGCCAGTCAGCAAGCAGTGTTCTTCCACGGCCTCTGCTTCAGTTCCTGCCTCCAGATTCCTGCCTCGAGTTTCTGCCCTTACCTCCCATCATGATTGACATTACCTAGAAATGCAAGATAAAACGCAAGCCTTTTCCTCCCCTGGTTGCTTTTGGTCAGGGGTGTTTTATCACCACAATAGAAACTCTAAGACAGCTTTGTTACTTACATATGGTTTGACATCTTGGGTAACCTAACCACACCCTCTTCTTGGTTTCTACTGAATAATGCCAACACAATCTGCAAACTCAGATTTTTCTCATGTCCCCTTTAGATGCCGCTAATGAAGACTTTCCGCCCCCAAGTAGGTTGTGTCTATGTCCCTGTTTTGAAGTCATAGAAGATAGATCTTCAGCCTCATAAACCCTGAGGATTAAGAGATCAAAGTCACCAAGGTGGACATTGAGGCAGAATAGAAATGCAGGAAAGTTACGGGGATGTAAGAAGGAACAGAACCTTTTCACCAGCTGAGAACAATGAATTCCGACACAGCATGTGCTTCAGGTCTTTCTCCCTTCCCAGATGTAAACCAGCAGTTTTCCAGGAATCTTACCTGAAACCCATTTAGAGCAAAAGGACATGTCCTAACCCCTTGTGTACCCCAGTGACTCCTGGTCTTACCTTTCTGATCCCAAGTTCATTGGAACCACCTCTGTCGCCACCATAATCTCAATTATTGAAAAGAGGCTTCGAGATAGAGAAGAGGAGGGTCTGTTCATTTGGTTTAGCTTTTTAATTTTAGGAAATTTTTCTTTTTTCATTTTCACCCTGACTTTAAGCAGCATTCCTAGTTTCATCCTATTTTCCCCAAATCATTTATCATTAATGTCTTATTAAAAGTAGTTTCCCTACATTCCCCAAATATTTGTTTGAAGTTACTAGATTCAAGTCTTACTTCCTTTTTTTGGCTTTATTTGTTTATTTTGTCTCCTGTCAGTAGATGAAGATTTTCCTTGTTTAGGCTTCTTTTCTTTAAATTGTCTTGCAATGACTTGTCCTATCCAGCTCTTTGTGGAGTTAGCATGAGTTACAGTAATCTTGACTAATGGTGCCCTCTTCTGTCCACATGGCAAAGAACTGATTTTAATGATTGTGTTCTGGATTTTGTCCTCTGTGTGAATCTGAATCTGGGAAGACTACATCATGCAAAGTTCCATCCAATCCACTGTAGTCAAAAATCACTTCTCAGCTTAATTTTTTTTTCTTATTTTTTCCTTAATTTCATCCTATTTCCCCCAAAACCATTTAAGAAAACTTGTTGTTTCTTACCTTGTAGGAATGGGAGGGGTTGTCTATAGAGATAGGAGGGAGATAGGAAAGCAGGGGAAGGGTAATCAGAATACATTATATATAGGCATGAAATGGTCAAAGAATAAAATTACTGGGCAAAAAAAAAAGTGACAAGACCAATTATTGTCATTTCACACTGTGGAATGTATACTTCTTGTCCCTCAAACTCATGCCCTGTGGTTCTAAAGCCATATTTCCTAGGAGGTATAACACCATTAGAAGATGAATTAAGAACCCCATTAAGCTCCAGGCTCTGGTTGATAACTGGTGACTACCTGTAGTGAAAAGATACAGACATCTGTACCAACAGGGCAATAACGGAAGTGGGGAGGAATGTGCTTAGTGTTCAGGCAGTCCATTGGAAACTTCTTCTCATGGCTAGCATCAAGTGTAATCGGGTGACTACAGCAGCCATGCTCTGGAAAAACATGGCAAACGAGGACTCAGACCTCTCCAGTTCTAATGTTCAAGTCATAGGACCCAGAAAACCATCTGAACCATCAGTAGTAGTAGCTAAAGGCAAGAAGAAAACTACGAAAGGTAACAGCGTAAGAAATGATGGATACAAACTGAATATCAACTGCAATGGTGAGGGTCATGGCTTACACTGTTAATACAATCCCTGTAAGTGTTCCCCCCTGAATCTTTACCCAACCAGAGCTCTGGGGAGGTGTGAAAAGCCAGAGTGAACTTGAGGATGGGGAGAAGCCAGCTCGTGTGTGAGATACAAAATAAACAGGTGGACTCTAACAGGAAACTGTTGGCATGTCCCTAGATCCTCTCAGCATTCTTTTCCAGCTCTGTGAGCCCACACTGCAACTCTGCACACTTTGACTTAAGATATCAACAGGGTTGTTCCTGGGCATGAGAACTTGTGATGGTTTATCCCGGTTGTCAGTTTGATTGCATCTGGAGTCAACTAGAAGGTCAGCTTCTGGGTGAATCTGTGAAGGTCACTCCAGGATCAACTGAAGAGGGAAGACCCTCACCCAGAGTGGGCAATACTGTCCACTGCCACTCCAGGTATAAAGAGATCAGAAAGAAAAGCAGAACTGCTTGCTTACTGGCCTTCACTTCTTGCTACCCATTAGCAGCTAGGGAGTCCGTCCGACTACTACCACCTCCGTCCTCCTCTGCCATCCACAACTAGCATCCTGGCTTTCCACTATTGGCTGACGACTAGCATCCCTCCAAGAATCCTCCAGGCCTTCAGTGCCAGACTGGGACTGCTGAGGCATCCAGAATTGTGAGCTCAGCAGCTACTGGTTTCTGAGCCTCTCCAGCCCCCATCAGTCATTGCTGGACTATCTGGTCTACACTGTGTAAGCCAGCCAAACAAATCACCCCTGTAACATTGGACCTGTTCCCCTAGACAGCCCTGATGAACGCTGAACAATGTAAGCTTGTTCTACCACTTGATGGCCCTACCCAGAGTACCTAGGGGTTTTACATTTCAACAAACACAAGGGTTCTTGTGGCCAATTATTGGCTGATGGTAATTCAAAACCTCATGCCCTTTGCTTCTAGACAGGCTACGGTGAAATTTACACTCCTGTGTTCTCCTTGGGCTCAGGTTAAGACTGACATAACATCTGAAAATGCTCCTCAAACGGCAATTTATGTCTCTATCACGCATCCATTTCTTGTTGACTCCTTTGAATAGGTGTTGAACCTTTCATGTTACAGTTTTAGTCTACAAATATGCTGGGACACATTCATAGATATGCTGGGGCCCATAGGATCCACAGGCTCCAGCTGGGTGCGCTGCTTTGGGGGCATTTCTTTAATAACCACAACTACGCAGATCTTCAACTCAACACTGACTTTTGAAAAAAACTCAGACATATTCCTTTGTTCCGCTTGAAAGCATCCTATGTCATTCATTTTTTTTCAGGCGTGGGTTGGTCCTGGGACCTAACTGTGTGAACCTCACTGTACAGGGCTGGACATTTGACTACCCTGCAAATGCCTTTGAAAGCAGGGCTCATGTCTAACTCATCTATCTTTTGGGATTTTGGGGAGTTTTATTTCGGTTGTTTGGGGAGGGGTTGTTTTGGTTTTTGGTCTGCACAATGATAATGGCAGTGTCTTTTTGTGGACTTTATTGGCTTCTACTGATAAGCTCACCAACTTTCTCAGTGGTTACGGGCAAATCCCATATAAGAGCCTGCCACTGAGGCTGCCCCTGTTACGTTTGTGACTCTATCTTGTGGTTCCGTGTCTGAGTACAATACATGTAAAGTAATGTTTGCTGGCTGAATAAATGAGAAAACAGGAAGATGCACAGGTGGGATGGATGAATAGGCGGACAAACTCAATAATTTAAAATGTTCCACACTAGAGAGTTAACTCCACTTCCATGTTTCATAATAGAAAGATGTGGAAGCGCCGGGCGGTGGTGGCGCACGCCTTTAATCCCAGCACTTGGGAGGCAGAGGCAGGCGGATCTTTGCGAGTTCGAGGCCAGCCTGGTCTACAAAGCGAGTCCAGGACAGCCAGAGCTGTTAAACAGAGAAACCCTGTCTCGAAAAAAAAACCAAAAAAAAAAAAAAAAAAAAAAAAAAAGAAAGATGTGGAAGCTAGTCTAGATGCCCATGGAAAAATTACTAGATAAGAAAAATGTGATATATGGCAGGAAAATGTTCCTCCCAGAAGCTAGAGGTATAAGATATTAAACAAAATGCCCAGTGTCAAGTGTGGGATATCTCCTTTGACTTGCTGTTCAGTGAACCAGAAATCCCCAATACAATATAAACCTTCAACATTGCTCTTTATTACCCACCAGAACTTGATGGTAAGACTATCAAATTGTTGGATCACAGAAAATGGAGAAACCAGGCTGGGGCTGACCGGGAAGCTTCCTCCCTGCTACTTAGCTTTCACAGTGCTGGAAGGTGTTATGTAGACTACTGTGGAAGAAAGTCATCCGAAGTCGTACCCAGCTAAGAACCCTGTAAAATATAATGATTAGCTTAATAAGACTTCCTAATTGGACTTAAGGCCTGTTGTACTGGTGAGAAATCATGCCTGGTACTTTAAACTTAAGCAAGAGCCTGTGGTCGGGGAGATCACAGACCCTAGAGGAGAAACTACTACTGCTGCTACTTTGTTACACAGTATCAAAGCACCTTCTAACTACTTATCCTTATGCTGGAAGGTTATTGGAGCTCTCACTCATCAGAGACACCCCTCCCTGCAGTAAGTGATGGTTAGAATCACAACTAGCCAAAGTACAGAGAACAAGCCACAATTAACAAATGCCATCAGAAGCCACACAGCTTTATGGCTGTGGCTTCCTCGTTCCTAAATGAGACATCTGTATCATACCTACCTCCCCCAGGGCTCAGGAAGCATTGAGGAAGAAGGGGCAGAAAGACTGTAAGAGCCAGAGTTTGAAGAGAACTTCTGGGGAACAGTGTCTTCTAGACGTGGCGTGGCTGATGAACTCATGAACTCACAATGCAGAGCAAGTCCTGAGTGAGTGTGTATGATTGACTTAAGGACTAAGCATGGCTATGTCAAGGACTCCACACTTCAGACCCTTGGAAATGGCAACGCCTTGCCCTGGTCCAAGCATGAATATACACAGTGTGTGAAGAAAGCATGTTCCACAGTTTCTTCCTCCCAGATGTTGACAGCCCTGAGACTCCTCCCCTATAGAGACCGTGTGCCAAGACTAGATAACCCCTCCTCCTTGTGTTGTACATAATAACTGCTCTGAGTACTAGGTTATATAGTAGGTGCCCCCCATTAGGGTGAGTGCAGCCCACCCGATGCCAGCTGTTCTATATGTATGTCTGTCATCTCTTCAGTGCTTGTCGTTTCTTTATTCCCATGTGACCCCAGTCAGGTTTCCAGGACCAAGCCCTACAGGATGTTGCAGGTCAAGCCAGTCAACATTCCAGTGAGGTGGTGGAGAGACATAGGAGGCTTCACCCTTAGCTTAGAGGAGATCATGGCAGATGGCTGTGAGGAGAAGGAGGCTCTGTTGTCTTGAGGGGTGTGGCCATTGATAACTTGCCTATGCTTCAGTGGAATGGTCCTACAATGATACACATATGGGCAGCACTAATTAGACTCAGAGGGTTATAAAAGCTAATTATTTGGGGCTGGAGAGATGGCTCATGGGTTAAGAGCATTGGTTGTTCTTCTGGAGGACCCTGGTTCAATTCCTAGCACTCATATGGCAACTCACAACTGTCTGTAACTCCAGGATCTGCTAACCTCAAACAGGTATACCTAGAGACAAAACAACAATGCACATAAAATAAAAATAAGTAAATTATTTTAAAAGTTAATTATTTGTTTTTAATTGGTTATTTTTAAATTTTTTTAAATGTGTATTTATTACTTCAAGTTACATCTCCATCACAATGCCCCCTTTTCACCCCTTCCAGTCCCAACCTCCCACTCTCTACCCCCTCTCCCTTCTATCCTACTCCTCTAGAGTGGAGTGTCCCTACATATCAGTCCCCTGCCCCAGTTCAGCAGTCATATGAGGGCCAAGAGCCTCCTCATACACTGGGGGCCAAGAGCCTCCTCATACACTGGGGGCCTACAAGGCAGGACTACTAGGGCAAAGTGTCTCATTAACAGGTAACAAAGTCTATGTACCTTTGGTTGCATTGGTTGTAGTATATCCTGTACTGTATGGCTAAAATCCGATTATAAGGGAATAGATGCCGTGTGCATCCTTCTGAGCCTGGGTTAGTTCACTCAGGATGCTTTTACTAACAGTAATGCTGGGGAACCAACATTTTCGTTTCTTCTCTGTGACACCATATTCTGTTATTGGAGCTGTAGAGTGTTCGTGCCATTCCAGGATTTCAAATCCCATAGATCTGAGGAATTAGACCTTGCAGATCTTCTATTTGCTACATTCTCAGGATGGAGAGAGCCAATACAATTTCTGTCCTCCTCCCATCCCATTGTATAGTCTCTTGAAATTGAACCAGGCAAGTTCACCTTATGCTGTCTCCCCTTATTGGCAAAGTCCTGGCTAGGAAGTTCCCTACCAGTGAGGCAAACAGATGTCCAAAGGATCCCGGCTTCCTAACATTGTTACAAGTTCAAGTGGTTGAAAGAACTTGGATTCCACTGAAGTATACCTTCTGAAACAACATTATTCACCTAGGTTTCAAAAGAATACATTCAGAGGCCTGACTCTGTTGAAAGAGATTAGATTCTTCTCCCAAATGAAACAACTTGGTAGGATGCCCAAAACCAGGTAGTAAAAAAAAAACATGACCCTTGAGAACTAGGAAAGAAACAAACTTGGAGTCAGTTTCTAAAGACAGCAGATGATTGCCAAGAAGATTAACTGTACTCCTAGAACAAAGCTGAAGATATTTATCAGAATACAAAAGTACCTAGTAGGCAAAAAAAAAAAAAAAAATTACAATGTCTGGCATCCAGCCAAAAATTACCAGGCAACTACATAAAGAATAAAGTTATGCTATTTCTAGGATGGAGAATACAGCTGGAGATGGTTATATTAAGTGAATTAAGCCAATTTCAGAAAGAAAAATATTGTATTTTTCTCTCATTTTTGGTTCTTAGATTTCATGTAGATACATAAAGTCATGCATATATTTGACATGAAAATAGAAACAAAACTACCTAGGCACCAAAGGGAGTGATGGGAGGGGGAGGGGCACACAGGAAGGGGGCAGAGAACATACTCAATGTGTAATATACACTTGTATTAAAATATCCTTACGTAACATAGCACCACAGACAATGAATTCACACGACAAAAGTTTTGGGAAGCTAAAATTTACCACATATGCCAAGAAGCAAGAAAATGTGTTCCATAATGAGGAGGAAAATCAGTTTAAATTCACTAGAAATGATACACTTGATAAAATTTGGAATCAAAGATTTTTTTAAGTTGCTAAAACTATGTTTTAAATATTCAAGAAGCTGAAGAAAAGATGAAATCTTCAGTCACGCAAATGAAAGGTTCTCAATGTAGAACTAATGGTGTATTTAACATTATGAGGAGGAAATAGAGTTAGTGATACAAATACTATAAGTTACCCAACGTGAAACAGAAGGAAAGATCATTGAGAACAGAAAGAACCATCGAGTACTGGGATAGCCTGAAGTCAGTGTTCATGTAATTATCCCACAAGAGGGAAAGAAAACAGGAAGATCTGTGAGGAAATGTCTTAGTTACTTTTCAATTGCTGTGATAAGACACCATGACCAAGGCAACTGATAGAGGAAAATGTTTAATTTGAGATCCTTGTTTCTAAGGACTAGAGTCCATGATGGAAGAGTGAAGACATGACAGCAGAAAGAACTGGGAGCTCGTTATCCCACAAATAGGAGGAGAGAAAAGAGAGAGAGGGAGAGGGAGAGAGGGAGAGAGAGAGAGTGAGAGGGAGAGAGTGAGAGAGAGAGAGAGGGAGAGAGAGTGAGAGAGAGAGAGAGAGAACTGGGAATGGCACTAACCTTTTGAAACCTCAAGGCCCACTCTGAATGACGTATCTCCTTCAACCAGCCCACACCTCCTAATTCCAAACAGTACCAGCAACTGAGACCAAATATTCAAACATATGAGTTTATGGGGACCATTTGCCTGCAAACCACCATAGGAGATAATAGCCAAAACCCAAACAGAAGGCAAAGACATCCACTTTGACTACAAAACTTAAAACATCCACACACAAAAGGTAAAGAGAACAGTGTAATATTCCACTCTCTTGCCCCTCTTCCAAGCTGGCACACTGCCACACACAAATGATTCTGGGGCCCCCAAGGTTATTGCAGAGGGAGAAGAGAATTGAAGGCAAACTTCAGCTCATCACTATTCTCAGACTCTATATAGAGTGGCACTCTATAGTCTTGCTTCATGAATGCCAGGACTCAGTTGGAGAACAGGAGTGGGCTCACGGAAACCAGCACGCAGATCTTGGCAGTACCTTTGGATTCATATCAGCAGGGCCAGTGAAGCCAGTGACATCACTCTGTAAGCAGTCCGTGGTCTCCCTGGCTCACACCTGTCTGACTTCCACATCCAGCCTTAATGCTCACCTTGGAACCTCCCCCAGGCCAGAGACTAGGACCGAGCTGATCATTACTCACAAAGGGAACGGCTGTCCCTGCCCAACCACAGACCTCAATCTTTAACACAACCGAACACCAACCTTCCACGAAATGGGAAAGCAAGGCCAGAGAAGCAATTAATCACAGCGGGAGTATCTAGCTTGCCCAGGCTCAGTGGTGAAGCAGTCATTGTGCCCAGCCTTAAGACTACCATAGGCTAGAAGGAAAGCTCATACATGCGCACGCACACACACAAGCACACGGAGCGTAGACATTGGCTCTGCCCACTCTGAGCGATCTTGAAGCCAGAGACATTGGTGAGCCTTGGAGTCCAACATACATTCCCTATCTAGCCTCAGTCCCCAAGTGGTGGAGAAGCAGCCTGACACAGAGCCATAAGCCTCACTGGACTACGAACCATAGCCTGTAGTTGAAGTCAGTCTGACCTCACGCTTTGTCCCTTTGCCTTTTGTGTGAGGAAGTGCTTTAAGTATGAGACTGACTTCAACTTACAGCCGAGCTCAACTAGAGAACACAGTGGCAAAGACTACAATGGCTAGGTTGTGGGCTGCTAAGAGCACAAACAGAGGCTGGAAGGGGTCGCTGTTTCCCTCAGTGCACAGGTGCCTGTGAGAGAACAAGAGAAACAGGCAGTAGACCACCACTGGACAAAATAATGAAGCTGTAAAAGGTAAACTCTGAAGAAATGAAAAGAAGGGAAATGACTAACAATGAGGTCGGAATAGTTCCCTTAAAGAAAGATAAAGAACTACACAAAGATTCAGATACAAAATTAAATGATTTGTTGAAATTTTTGTGATCATGGAAAAATACTGGGGTCTAGAAAGACGAGCCAGTGGTCAAGAGCACTGGGTGCTCCTCCAGAGATCCTGAGTTCAATTCCAAGAAACCACATGGTTCACAACCACCACAGGGTCTGATGCTTCATGGGATCTGATGCCCTCTTCTGGTGTGTACATGTATATGCAGACCTAACACCTTTATACATAAAATACATAAGCAATTTTTTGAGGGGCGTGGCGGGGCACACCTTTAATCCCAGAACTTGGGAGGCAGAGGAAGCCGGATCTCTGTGAGCTCAAGGCCAGCCTGGTCTACAGAGTGAGTTCCAGGACAGCCAGTACTCTTACACAGAGGAACCCTGTCTCGAAAAACCTAAAAATAAAAAAAGAGGAAGAAAGAAAGAAAGAAAGAAAGAAAGAAAGAAAGAAAGAAAGAAAGAAAG
>CAJQZJ010033514.1:309230-353421 GCA_907164525.1 Lophiomys imhausi | reverse complement strand
TGGAAGGAGTGTCCATCCCTCAGCACAGACAGCCTGTACCCTCATGGAAATGCCACAGTGATTAATTCAAAGAGAAAGGGAGGGAAGGATAGAAGAACACCAAGAACTGAGAGACTACCATTCAGGACTGTTGTCCCCAGTTCATCCCACATCAGCTTCCCACTTCCTATATGACCCCCACATAGGCAAGCTTGCCTGTCTCCTCTCAGGGTTGTAACTAAGACATCCACAAAGGCAGGAGAGGTATGATTAACTTTTCCTCTGTTTCAGGTTCCAAACACGATTCTGCAGAACAGTGTTACCAACTCTATCTGTATTTAAATATGTAAACCTTTTGTTCATTATAACTTTTTATACTGTGATTTTTGAAGATATTGCGTTATAATATTACATGATTAATGAGTTTTTGCATACTCTTTAAATCATAAGCCTAAGACAAGGGTCTTGCTCTTCCATTCAAGGTTCTGCTTTCTCACTTCCTTCTTTTTGGGTATCCTTCCCTTTACTCTATCACTCCATGTCAAACTCTCCCTTCTGTCCTCCTCAGATCTCTTTTTGATTGTTCAGTTGGGGGGGGGGTCTTCTCTCTTATAATAGCAAGGTAGTCTCCTCATTGTGGCACAAACCAGATGTGGCCTTGGATGTCTGACTGAATTCCCTTGACAGATATCTGAAGAGTAAACATTACATGTTATTTGAGATAGAACTCAGTATAGTGTTCAAGTAGAGCAGTTCTTCTGGTGAATGAATGAGACCTCAGAGGAAAGCCAATCTCTTCTACAAAACAAACACAGGACTTCTCCACACACAGACTTACCCAGCATGCCAGAGGATGGAGGATTTGGCTGAATCAGATCTGGAGAGATTTCCTGAATGATGTCCCACAGTTCCCACGGCATCTGAGGCTTGAGGATATAAAAGGGCTGGTCTGGGTGCAGGTTGCGGTAGTTCCTATATGTTTCGAAGAAATCGTAGTCGGGCTTGTGATACCACTGGGGGAAAAAAAAAAAAGAGGAAGCAATTTGCTCAGCAAAGAAATGTGCTCCTTGCCAGAGGTTCAGCCTTGTCTTGTGGAGGATCACAACTTCTCCAAATCACATCCCTTCAGTGAGTGGCACAGAAGGGCCCAAGACACAGTCTATACTTATCAGACTATTGGGCTGGTAGTCTTCAAAAGGCTTCAGATTCCAAAGCCATCAGGTCTGGGATCTCTGCACCATCTAAACTGTCTCTTATTTATTTACTTACTGTTTGTTTGTTCGTTTTTAAGCAGTTCTCACTATTTTTCCAAGGCTGGCCTTAAGCTCCTGGTAATCCTCCTGCCTCAGCTTCCCCAGCAACCAGGACCACTACACCTCGGTACTCTTCCTACTGAAGGAGAGGAAATTAGGGCACGAGCTATTGCATCTATGAGCTCGGAGTCCTTCACTTGACTCGGGCAGGCAGGTTATAACTGAGATCACTGGGAAGCTGTAGACTTGCAAGAAGTAAGGGAATTGGTGATAGCCACAGCCTGTTATCCATCACTGGGCATTTAAGGATTAAGTATACCAAGGACAGTACTTTGTGTCCTGCTTCTGTAAAGCCATTCTCCTGGGGTCACTATAGCCCATGTCAAGAGACGCTAACCTAAACATGTAACCAAAAATGAGGCGATAGTTCCAGAAGGTCTGAGAATGCAGCAGTCCTGTGACTCACATCCTCCATAAAACAATGGATATTGCAAATCTGTCACTGAGCAAGGAAACCAAGCCCTGGCCCAGGTAACTTACCCTGGCTGTGCTCTTCCATCTATAAAATGGGAGCCACCATGCTTCCACCTACTTCTTGATGGTGTCCCGAGAGTGCAATGAGAGGAATTTTAGACATTGCAAGTGAGGAAAAGACACATCACAACATGGCTGTTAGGAATAACAGTAATTACTGCCTTTTCCCACCAAGACTTATCAGGAGGACAGTGATGAACACCTCTTATCCCAGGTTACCACTGATCCGTCTCCATAGATCCTAATATGTACCACTGCTGGAATACGCACATGGCCTCTGAGGGAAGGCAAGAAGAGGGGCTGGAGAGAATGGGGCAATACTGAGTGTGTTAGTTCCCAGGTGGTGGGCTGCCTGAAATGCAGAATAGCCAGGAATGGCTTCACCCGAGCTGTGACTCTAAAAACCTAGAAACATGGGGATGTCCAAGTGCGGATGGGAGACCCACTTACCTCTGGAATATCTGCATGATACATAGATGGGTCCCACACAACTAGGATTCCTTCATTGTACAAACTGTTCTTAAGGAAGCGCCTGTCTGTAGTGACTAACTGCAGTGAGAAAGAGAAAAGCCGTGACATGAGCATTTATGTGTAAATATTGACATCATCACCTTGGCACCACCTGAGGCCCGGAGCCCCATGAGGCTCTAAGCCGGCTTAGCACCTACTTCAATGGAGAGAAAGCATGGGTGCTAGTGTGGGTGCTAATGTGTGGGCTGTTTATAACAAGCTGTCAGCTGTAGAATCTAAAGGGTCACACTGAAAATGGCACAGAACCCCAGTCCTGTAGCCATACCTTACCGGGGGTAGAAGAAATGAAAATATAACAGCCCATTTTCAAAGACGCCACCTCCAAGCTTGGGTCCGGTTACAGATACACTGAGAATATGGGATCCCTGCTAGTCTCTGCCATTCCACCTACAGTCCCAAACCAAATTCCTTACAGCCATGCTTGCCTAATCACCTGGGACATACAAGGTCATGTGTCTGGTAAACTTTAAATATACACAACATAAAACATAATGATGACAGCACTTGGGAGGCAGAGGCAGGCGGATATCTGTGAGTTCGAGGCCAGCTTGGTCTACAAAGCGAGTCCAGGACAGCCAGAGATATACAGAGAAACCCTGTCTCGAAAAACCAAAAAAAAACCATAATGATGAGCCCACCCACTATCTATCTTTGGCTAAGAAAAAAAAATAGACAAACGTAAGTGGCAGAGGGAAGGATGATCCCCTGATGACACAGACATTCCCTCTGGATCACTCAGTCAGTAATGAAAGGGAAGAAGAGACAGACACTCTGGGCTATGAAACTATTCTCTGAACTCATTCAGTGTACCCACTTCTCTGGGCTGATACCTTTAGGACTGGTCTTGCCAAGTCCTAAAATAATAAACTAAGTGTCTTACTTTGGCTATTCTGGATCTCTCCAATGCTCATAATCTGAAGTGAGGGTCCTTAGGCCTCACAGAAGTCAGATGAGTGGGAGTTTAAGTCATTATTAAGTATAATTAAAGATCTATGGAAATCCTTTGAACTATCCACAAAGTCTAGTGTTTAGTCTGATTGTATCATCTCTCATACGGGTCAATACAGGCCATAGTTTCTCTGGCATCGAGAAAAGATCACTGTGTTTAGGGCTGAACTCCAGAAATCATCAGCTTATGTGAAGGAACCAAGCATACTGTACATAGGTCAGAAGTAGGTTGTCATCACACTGAGGAGATGCTCATCTGCAACTTACTGTGAGAACGAGTTACAGAAAGTTACAGTAACTAAGTCCTGGCTACAGATAAGCATTTAAACCTATTTGCATGAAAGGTGAATGTGACAATCTTGATGGGACACTCTTAAAAAACATAATAAGAACTTTAACCCCCCCCTCAAAAAATGTATTTAGTTTCAATAATTTCACTTTAAGGAATTTATCCTAAGAACAAATCTAAGTTCAAAGGAATGTATGAATGGAATTGTTCATTAAATTATATATCAAAATAAGAAAAGTGTGGTAGCAGAAGGCAAGAGATAAGATTTGGATACAAAACAACCCAGGTACATTCTTTCTTTTACCACTAATACTCACTCTGTTCACTCCAAAGGAGCTATTTTATGTCTACCATATGACCCAGTTATACCGTTCCTTTACATCTGCCCAAAGAACTCAACCTTATACGCCACAGATACTTGCCCAGCCATGTCCATTGCTGTTCTATTCACAATAGCTAGTCAACTGAGACAATCCAATAGTCCTTCAACCGATGAATAGATAATAAAAATGTTGTGCATACACTATGGAACACTCCAGCTGTAAGAAAAGATGAAATCCCAAACTTTGCAGGTAAATGAAGAGAACTAGAAAAGATCATATTAAGTGTGGTAACCCAGACTCAGAAAGACAAATGTCACATGTTCTCTCTTATTGGAGCTTCTTATCTCCAAATCTTCAGACATTATCCCCTGAGAGGTGTAAGGTAAGTCTGTATTATTGAAGATACCATGAACTTCAGAAACAGAACCCAGAGGTCCCCGAGACAGAAGTGACCTGAATGCCCACTCCCTGAGGACCAGCTTTCATGGTAACATAAGGTGCCATGATAGCTTCAACAGTCCCACCCAGCTATGACACCTACGCACCATATCAACTACCAGTATGGCAAAATAACCCTACGGGTATAGCAGTAGTGCACACACCCTGGTGGTAACCAACAGTTCTCTAACTGAAATTAAGACAAGTTCAACAAGAGGGTTACCTATGCCTGGTATTGGTAACTTAGCTAACTACTCAGTGCTGGTTTAACAGTGGTCACTGGAAGAGAATCTACAACGACTACTTTACTAAACCAGCATGATCCCTAACAACAATCTAAACATTTGCCTTTATACCCACACATATGTGTAGTCTTCACCCCTCATCAAGGAAACTATTCTTTGTAACAGATGGAGACCATTAAAGAAAACTATAACCAATCAAGATACAGAGTTGTGGAGCCTGGCCCCAGTGGATTCATCAACAAAACAATACCACACCCAAGGCTCAGGGAACATTGCAAAAGAGGGGGAAGATTGTAAGAGCCAGAGGACAGTTTGTTGTGAGACTGTGTTTCCTAGTCAGTAAACTACCGTGCAAAGTTTCACCAGTGAGGCTGCCCAAACATGAGCTGAATGAGGATGACGCCAAAAAATATGCCAGCTTGGACAGGGAAAAACTCAGGAGGCCTCAACCCTACAAAAAGTACTACAGGCAACTGAGTAAATCTGGGAGCAGGAGGGTTGGTCCCTCCCCAGGAAAGAGCACACCAATTTGTTGTCCAGTGCCAGGCTGTGAGCCCCATAAACACATATAATGAATAATCTTATATGGACTGGACAATATATTGAGGAATATATACGTATATACAAATATATATATGCATGCAATAACAATAAAAAATAGGTCATGGATTAATAGAAAAAAAAGGTCATGGATTTAAAGGAGGGTTTAGAAGGGGGAAAGTAAGGGAAAAATGTTGTAATTATAATCTCAAAAACAACAAACAAAAAAGGAATTGCTTTTAAGAATGAAATCCAGAACATGAGTGGACAGGAAAGAAAAGTAGCCCCAAAGGTTAATAATGAGGAGAGCCATGTCCCTTTAACACAGACACATAGACAATGAATTATCAAACTACTCATCTTAAAGAATAGCTGGGACATGAGGTTGTCCCTGTCAAAAGTGTGTAGTGCATATGGCAAAGACAAAATCAAAAAGTGACTGAAAATGAACAAAATTCCAATAATCCCTTCTTACCTCAGCTTCCATTGTTAGGGCTGAGACCTACGTCACTAACTCACAGTGTCACTACAGTGCCCGACAATGACAAGGGAGATCTATATATGGTACAAAGAATAGCAGTGTCATGAACTCCCCTATCCCTTCCATCATGTGTGTGTAGGAAGACTGCCAGAAGCTGACTCCATCTTTGAGATACAGAATTGAAGGATCTACCATTTGGCTCCTGCCAACATCTCTGTCTCTGCCAGCAGACTACCAATGCCAGGTAACTGTACAGCATCATAAGCATCCATAGTAACTGATTTTAAATGTCAACCCCTCTTGATACTGCCCCCACCCAACTGTTTTCTTAGTATGCAAGGGAAGAGGTTAGTTGCAGCCTCTTTTGGCTTCTGTAGACTCTCCCAGCATCTGTGGCTTTACTGCTCTCAGAAACACCAAGAGAGAAACAAAACATTCTCCTTTATAATAAATGATAACAATATGCCATGGAATGATGCTGACTACAACCTCAGTGTTTTTATACATTATCTCAAAAATATTTACAATGGTCCTAGGAGGCATTAATCTGCCTATTTAAAAGTTGCAATAAACTCAGAGATGCCAAGGATCCCACTTGCCCACAGCTTGCTAGTCCATGCATCAGACCATGAATCCTCCATCCAGCTCGGCAGGCTAGATGTCTAATCAAAACACTTCAGTGACTCACACCACACAAGGTGGGTTCCACACTCTTGTTGAGAGATGTCAAAGCTGAGGAGTTTGAGAGCATCATAAGAACACTGATTCCTGCCTGAGGTTAACATGTCACATCGGGAAGATTGCAGAAGGATTGATTAAAGCACCATTTTTTTAGTCGAACAAAGTGAAATCCAGAGAGAAGGCGAAGCCACCAGAGGTTCCAAGTTTGGTGCATAGTCAGAGTGCAAGGTTAATGGTGGGCACCCACTAGGCATTCTTCCTGCTCCAGCAGGAACACCCGACACTCTTGCAACCCCCAGGAATTTATATAAAGCACATCCTCTCTTATAAGCAGCAACCGCTCATTCATCTGAGCACCAGAGATGAAGGAAAAGCATTCCAAGAGACCAGGGAGAGAAGATAAATGATAGGATTCGGTGGGAGAGCAGAAAGTGGCCAGGGCTGGGATATGCCAGAGAAAAGGGAAAAGCTATCAAGCATTGCCATACCCACCCCTCTCACGCCCCTCAAACGGAGTGGTTCTGAGCCTATCCACAGCCATTCCTCTTAGGTGAAGTTCAAACATTATCTTAAAGAAAGATTCTCTAAGACCTGTGGAGGGCTGGCAGGGTGAGTTCCTGTCCCACTCCCTCCACAGCTACCGCTCTGTGGTCTTGGTAGACTTACCTCCCATATCTAAGTCTAAAATGTCTTGTCCACACGCATCACGTCCTATCAGGCCCTGCCTAAGATACCAGCCGATGCTGGGAAGTGCCTCACTAAGGCTCCTGTACTTAACCTGGCAAGGCAGCATGACTTGGTTCAAAGGATCCTGAGGGGGAGAAGACATCCTTCCAGAGCAACAGGGCTTAGAAGAACGTCTACCAAGAAAAGGCTACTACAGGGAGATATGTGTTGCTGCTCAGAGCAACCTTCTCAACTATAAAGTAACAAATACTAAGACATAGAAAACAAGTAAAACACACACACACTGGTGGGGCTGTTACTCATAGAACACATACACACACAAACACACATACACACACATACACACACACACACACACACACACACACACACACACACTGGTGGGGCTGTTACTCATAGAACACATACACACACAAACACATACACACACACACACACACACACACACACACACACACACACACACACACTGGTGTTGGGATGTTACTCATTTGTGACTGCACACAACTCTACTGTCTAGACCTTACCTCTGACTAGTTGGGACTTTTTTCTTCCCAGACCACTTTCTCTCTTTGTGGGGCTGTGCCACGTCATACTCAAATGACGAAAACCTGATTCACAGTGTGTCTGTGTTTAGAGATGGGCCTTTAGGGAGGTACTGGGGGTTAAATGAGGCCATAGGGTGCAATCCTCATCCACTAAGCATCTTCACCAGAGAAAGAGACACCAGACTCTTTGTGCATGTGCCGGAAGAAAGGTGAAGTGAGGACACACTACGAAGCTGGCTGTCACCAGAAACCAACTGTGATGACCATCACCTGGCCTCCGTGATTACGAGAAAATACATTTCCCTGGATTTTATTATGTGGTATTCTATTATGGCAGCTTGAGCTGGCTAAAGTATCTTGTGGGGGGGGGGGTGAGCATGTGCATGAGCATGCTATGCGAGATATAAAGATATCTCTGAACATCAAAGAAGGAATCAAAGTGCTTGAAGCTCTCAAAGATAAAATACGCATGTGTGTATGCATATGCATATATATGAACATGTGTAAATCTATATATACTATATATAGATTATGTATATATACACCTATGAGTGTATATATATGAACATGTGTAAATCTATATATACTATATATAGATTATGTATATATACACCTATGAGTGTATATACATGAACATGTGTAAATCTATATATACTATATATAGATTATGTATATATACACCTATGAGTGTATATATATGAACATGTGTATATGTGTAAATACTGTGCATGACATATATGTTTCTTAGCTCTTCTTCCTGAAAGGATGGAGAACCATTACTACTTCATAAGGACTGAATGTCAGAACTTGAGGTTTCCGGAACCACTTTTCACCAAAAAGAACCTGTGAGTTTATAGCCGGGCGGTGGTGGCGCACGCCTTTAATCCCAGCACTTGGGAGGCAGAGGCAGGCGGATCTTTGTGAGTTCGAGGCCAGCCTGGTCTACAAAGCGAGTCCAGGACAGCCAGAGATATTCAGAGAAACCCTGTCTCAAAAAACAAAACAAAAAAAAAAAAAAAAAAAGAACCTGTGAGTTTAAACGAAGCTTAGAAGAAAACCGCTGGTCCCTGTGCAGGCAAGGCAACATGAGAAGAGAAAGATTTCTGAACTTTCATTGCTCCTGAACAAAGCCTTATTCTCTCAAATTCTTCATATGGGAATCAAATCTTTAACTGTTTTCTGAATTCAGGGCTGTGCTATGATCCAGTCGATACAATGTCTCCTGGGTTCCCAGTCAGCCAAACGATCGATCACAGCTCACGGCTCATGTCTAGGGTAGCCCTCTGGAGCCAGAAGACTAAAGCGGAGGAGTTTCCTGGGTCTGTATATTCCAAGGTAAAGGGACAGGAGAGGCCTGGGAGCTTCACTTCTGGGTGAGTTTATATATTAGCACGTGGAATAAGGAGCCCACTAAGAGGGCACTATGCCTGGCTTTCATGAGCAAGGCGAAAACAACACTTTCGGAGTATCCTTGCCTGAGCAGTGTCTGGTTAATAATTTGGGGTACCTGGCCAGGCTTTTGTTGTATCACTTTAACAGTAAAGACTTAGCCAAGCAGGGTCAACTCATTTATTTACTTCTTATTTAGGGGCCGGGTCTCACCATGTTTCCTGTGTGGTCCTTGAACTCCTAGGCTTAAATGATCCTCCCTGCTTCCTGAAACTGGGATTCCACTGTGAAGTATTTACTCTGGAACTTATCTCTGGTCCAGAACATCTCGTGTGGTCATTCACAACGAAATTAATAATGATGAAATATTTAAACCTCAACAAATGCCCTGGAACATTTCACTATACCTGAAAGCACAAATATGCTAAGAAGAAGAAGAAGAAGAAGAGGAGGAGGAGGAGGAAGAAAAAAAAAGAGGAAAATATGAGGGTATTTGCATCACAAGGAAACAAGAGCCATATTGAAGGACCCACTACTGCCCGATCTGGAATAATTTGCCACAAAAGAAATTCAGAACAGTAATGAGTTATAAACCACTGAAAAAAATAACAATCTGTGAATCCTCACCAAAAGAAAGAAAAGAAGGAGGAAGAGAGGGAGGAAGGAAACCATTTTGTTTGTACTATAATAATGCATTTCTTTTCTTTCTTTCTTTCTTTCTTTTTTTTTTTTTTGGTTTTTTGAGACAGGGTTTCTCTGTGTATCTCTGGCTGTCCTGGACTCACTCTGTAGACCAGGCTGGCCTCGAACTCACAGAGATCCGCCTGCCTCTGCCTACCGAGTGCTGGGATTAAAGGCGTGCACCACCACACCAGACTAATAATGCATTTCCTAACCTGTCACAACCTCACATGGACTTATATATAACTGTGAGGATTAAAAAAAAAAAGAGTCTGGCAACTGGAAAAGTTTTAGAACACACAACAACCAAGAAACAATTCAAAAGCAAATGTGCAAGGAGTCTGAGGTGTTTTGGAGACTGCTCACTCATACTACATTTCAGGACCTGCCCACAGGACACTTTGCACTGTAGGCTACCATGCAAAGCAATGCCACAAACTGCCTAGCCCACGTAGGCTCAGATGCAAAATTATTGTGTGTTATGAGCTACAGTACTTTTTGCTGAACATAGCAAAGTTTTCTGCTCTAACAGAAGCATCATAGTTTAATAACAGAAAATTTTAAATTAAAAAAAAGAAGCTTTGCTGTAACAGGATTCTGAATGTTTATCAAGAACTGTGGAAAGAGTTACCATAAGTTGGAGCAAAGATAACTTCAAACAAAAGTAATCTATTAATGCTAAGCAGAAAGGGAAATTTTGATGAACAGTATACAAGAGATAAGAAAGTGTTCTCTTATGGACCACAGGGGAAAACAGTAACAATATGGTGAAAGAGCAGGTGACATTGTATCTTGGTGATCAAAATAAAATCAGCAACAAGAGGGAGATGGACATAGTCTCCTCATTGTAAGTTATTTTGGCGCAACTATAAGAGGCATATAAATATTTATGATCACAGCTAAGCACTGTGGAAATCAGGAATCTTAAACACGTAGGGTTGTCTCTTCAAAGGAAGAGATGTATAACCTGTTTTCTTTCTCTTTTCTTTCTTTCTTTTTTTTTTTTTTTTTTGGCTTTTTGAGATAGGGTTTCTCTGTTCTGTGTATCCTTGACTGTCCTGGAACTCACTCTGTAGACCAGGCTGGCCTTGAACTCACAGAGATCCACCTGCCTCTGCCTCCCAAGCGCTGGGATTAAAGGCCTGCGTCACCACGCCTGGTCTGTATAACCTGTTTTCCACCCTGAAGACTGGGAACGGATGTAGTTACT
Source organism: Lophiomys imhausi (assembly GCA_907164525.1). Lineage (NCBI taxonomy): Eukaryota > Metazoa > Chordata > Mammalia > Rodentia > Muridae > Lophiomys > Lophiomys imhausi. Next base: position 342,664 of record CAJQZJ010033514.1, on the reverse strand, counting down.
AGCCTGGTGACCCCTGTGTTATCCCTATGCCTGGGTCACACTGCCCAACCCCCAACTCTTGTGTTTCTCTCAGTCAATGTATGAGTTATCCTCCCCCCAGATCCTTATCATGAGTACTATTTACCTTGAGCCTGATTCCTTACTTAATCTACAGAACCTGTCTTTACAGAAGGTGTCACTTACAAGAGTTTTGATGTAGTCATTTTTTAAGTTTTGTTGTACACACACGATCTGAGTTAGTTATCATCTGGAAACTTTTTTGCAAATTGTGCTGTACTTAAATATGCCTAAAACCACCTGGTGTCAGACTCCTGAAGTTTAAACCACCACTGGTTACTGAGTCGCACTGAACTGAGTTTCCTTCTTGCCTCCCCTGGATCAACACTCTGATGGCAGGGGTGGCTACGGAGCCCCCCCCCCCCGGGCAACGACATCATGTATGCAATGTTCGCTGCAGGAATGCATGAAATTAATCTAATACTGAGAAAACAATGGAGAAACCTGAAGTAACAAACATAAAAGAGAAAAAAAAACTATAAATTTTCAAAATGCAAATGTGTTAAAATATTAAATGGGACTTTGAATGTATCTACATTGAGCAAGATTAAAAGGACAAAACTGCAAAATGCAATATCCATTTCTGAGTTAGTACTAAAAAGGACATCCTAAAATTAACAAAACCCGGATGCAGAGAGATGAAAGCATGATATCAATACGAACCGCGCTTTCCTATTTCGGCAACACATGCCCGAAGTATTTAGAGACTGATGTTTATCATATGTACAACATACTGAAAACTACTATACTGGGGAGCCTGAGGCAGGAAGAGGGTGGGATTGAGCTTAGCCTGGGCTGTATACATAGGAAGATTCTGTCTTAAAAAATAAAATCAAATCAGCCAGTCAATCAATAAAATAGTATAAAGAACAGACTATGTATGTAGCAAATGGCATAAACTGCTAATCATAACTGAGTCTGGATAACAGCATACACACTGTTTGCTTGATATCATCTTGTGATATCTGAAAGTTTTATAACACGTTAAAATAAATAAACAGAAGAAATCTAGAGCCAATCCTTGAGTGAGCAGAGGTTATCTAACAGCTTGTAGTTCTGGATGGTGAACGTGTAATTTCACCGGTTTAAAGGAGACAGGGGTTGGGTATAGTGGGGTACGCCTTTAATCCCAGCACTTGGGAGGTAGAGGCAGGTAGATCTCTGTGAGTCTGAGGCCAGCATGCTCTACAAAAACCCAGGTCAGCCTATTCTGCCATGCTCCCAGACTTGTAACAGAGGTTGATGCCCTGGCTTCTATGATAAACCTAGGAAGGGACAGGGCCTTATAAACACTGGGCAAAGAACCATACATCCTTGTGACCCTCTCCTCTCTCTCTCTCTCTCTCTCTCTCTCTCTCTCTCTCTCTCTCTCATGTCCAAGGGCTACTTAAAAATCACTCCCACTTTGCCATCAGCCTAATGGGGTTTTCTGGGTAAATCAATAACAATTATCCCAATGAGAAATGTGTCTCTGCTATGCCATTCTTGACATGGCTGCCTTCCTCCACTTCTTTATATGAAAACCAATTCCTGAGGCCCCTTCTGTCTTCACCAAAGGGGGAAAATGGGGGGGCTGCAGTCATACTTTTCCACCCTGGAGATCAACTCCCAACTATTGATTTCCAGAAGCTCCCTGGCTGTCCCAATTTAGGGAACTCTATGCTGTCTACATGGCTCTTAAGGAAAAAGACAGCCTTTTCAACTTATTTTTCTGACAGCTTGACAGTTGTTAACCTATTAATTCCCCTGGCTGGACGGATCCAATAAATGTTCTGAGAAAGAAATTAGGGAAACAACACTCTTCACAATAGCCACAAACATACAAAATATCTTGATGTAACTATAACCAAGCAAGTGAAAGACCTGTATGACAAGAACTTCAAGTCTCTGAAGAAAGAAGTTGAAGAAGATATCAGAAAACAGAAAGATCTCCTATGCTCATGCATCGGTATTATTAACATAGTAAAAATGGCTACCTTACCAAAAGCAAACTACAGATTCAATGCAACTCCCATCAAAATTCCAACACAATTCTTCACTGACCTTTAAAGAGCAATTCTCAACTTCATATATAAAAACAAAATCCCAGTATAGATAAAATAATCTTGTAAAATAAAAGAACTTCTGGAGGTATTACCATCCCTGACTTCGAGACATACTCCAAAGCAATAAAAACAGCATGGTATTGGCATAAAAACAGACAGATTGATCAGTGTAATTGAGCCGAAGACCCAGAAGTAAACCCATATACCAACAGACATTTAGTTTTGACAAAGATACCAAAACCACACAATGGAAGAAAAAAACCATCTTCACCAAATGGAGCTGGTCTCAATGGATGCCAACATGTAGAAGAATGCAAATAGACCCATATTTACCTCTCTGAATAAAACTCAAGTCCAGGTGGATCAAAGACCTCAAAATGAAACTGGACACACTAAATCTAATAGGAAGAAAAGTGGGAAAAACCCTTGAACTCATCAGCACAGGTGACAACTTCCTGAACAGAACACCAACAGCTCAGGCTCTAAGATCAACAATCAATAAATGGGACCTCATAAAACTGAGAAGTTTCTGTAAGGCAAAGGGCACTGTCAAAAGGATAAAATAGCAGCCTACAGAATGTGAAAAGATCTTCGCTAACCTTACATCTGACAGAATGCTGATATCCAAAATATATAAAGAACTCAAGAAATTAAACATCAAGAAACCAAATAACCCAATTAAAATATAGGGTACAGAACTAAACAGAGAATTCTAGAGAGAGGAATCTCTGATGGCCAAGAAGCACTTAAAAAATAAGTTCAACATCCTTCATCATCAGAGAAATGCAAATCAAAAGGACTCTGAGATTCCAGCTTACACCCATCAATATGGCCAAGATCAAAAACTCAAGCAACAGTTTATGCTGTCCAGGATGTGGAGCAATGGGAACACTCCTCCATTGGTTCCGGGAGTGCAAACTTGTACAACTACTTTAGAAATTAATTTAGAGACTTCTCAGAAATTTGGGGATAGTTTTATCTCAAGACCCAGCTATATCACTCCTAGGCATATACCCAAAAGATGTTCCACCATACCACAAGGACACTTGCTCAACTATGTTCATAGCAGCTTTATTCATAATAGCCAGAAACTAGAAACAACCTAATGTCCATCAAATGAAGAATGGATAAAGAAAATATGGTACATTTACACAATAGGATGTTACTCAGCCATTAAAAATATGGACATCATAGAATTTGCAGGCAAAAGGATAGAACTAGAAAAGATCATCTCAAGTGACCTAGAAAGGTACACATGCTATATACTCACTTGTAAGTTGGTATTAGCCATAAAGTACAGGATAACCATAATAATCCACAGACCCAAAGAGGCTAAGTAACAATGAGGGCCCAAGGGAGGATGCTTGAATCTGAGAAGGGGAAAATAAAATAGACATAAGGGGTGGATGGAGGAAGGGAACTGGGTGAGAGAGGGGTGGAGAGGGGAACAGGAAGGATCAAGTGTGGGGATGATGGAGGAAGGAGGACTGGAATGGGACAAGCTAGAAACTTAGGACAATGGAAAGTCCCAGGAATCTATGAGGGTGATCCTAGCTAAGGCTCCTAGCAATAGGAGATATGGAACCTGAAACAGCCATCTCCTGTAACCAGGCAAGACTTCCTGTGGAGAGCTAGGGACACCAATTCAGCCACAAAACTATCGACCTGTAGTTTTTCCTGCCTATCAGATGTGCAGGCATAAAGATGGAGCAGAAATAGAAGAAATGGCCAACCAATGACTGGACCAACTTGAGACACATGCCATGAGAAAAAACTCACCCCTAACACTATTAATGGTATTCTGCTATACTTGGAGCAGGAGGCTAGCATAACTGTCATTTGAGAGGATTCACTCAGCAGCAGTTGATGGAAACAGGCAAGAATCCCACAGCCAAACTTTAGGCAGAGCCTGAGGAACCTTGTGGGAAGAGGGGGAGGAAGGACTGAAGGAGCCAGGGAGGGCAAGGACAACACTTCAGGAATACCTACAGGATCCACTAACCTGTCCCATAGGGTCTCGCAGAGACTGAACCACCAAATAGGAAGCATTCATGGGACGGATCTAGGCCCTCTGCACATAGGTAACAGATGTGCAGCTTGGTCTTCATGTGGGACCCCTAACATCAGGAACAGGGGCTGCCTCTGACTCTGGTGCCTACCTTTGAATCCCTTTACCCTAACTGGGCTGCCTTGTCCACTCTCAATAACAAGAAGATGCACCTAGTCCTGCTGCAACTTGGTATGTCAAGGCTGGTTGATATTTATGGGAGGTCTCCTCTTCTCTGAGGAGAGAGGGAGGGAAGGATGAAGGGAGGAGAGAAGAGAGAGGGAGGGACTGGACTGGGAGGAGAGGAGGGAGGGGAAGCTAAAGTCATCAGAATGTAATGTAAAGTCAATTATTTAATTAATTTAATTGTCATTAATAAAATTAATTATTTATTTAATTTTAATAAATTAATTATAGTTAATTAATTATAAACTTGCAGTTCATGTGCCTTGCTAATTATCACCCCAACAATACAACAAAAGAGAGTCAACTCCTGAGGCACCAAGGTCCATGCCCTCTAGCAGATTGATGCCACCCAAGTACCCCAATTTAGGCGACAAAAATATGTTTTTTTTTTTTGTTACAACAGACACTAACTCCCACTTCATATGTGCCATTGCCCAAACGGGAGAAAGCTCTAAGAAACTTATATTGTACACACTCCCCTCATTCGCCATCATGGGCTTCCCACAACAATCAAGACCGATAACAGCCCTGCCTTCACTAGCATTCATTTAAAACTCTTCTGCTCTACATGGGAAGTTATTCACCATACAGGGATCCCTTATAATCCCCAAGGACAAGGTATAATTGAAAGGGCACACCAAACCCTCAAAATTGAGCTGAAAAGGCAAGGTGAAACCTCTTACCCCCATAATGTTCAGTTGGCAATGGCCCTAACAACACTGAACATTCCTAATGTATATAAGAACACAAAATATCCCCACATTAGACTTCACTGGCATACACCACAATTAACTCCCCCTTCTCTTGTTGGTGAGACAGGGTCTGGAAAGGAACTGACCACCCTATTCACAATGGGAAGGGTTTCTGTTTGTGTATTCCCACAGGATCAGCCTTGGCCTGTCTGGATATTGGGAGGAAATACATCATTTTCCCACTGAACCTTACCACACCTGGCACAGGGCATGAATGGGTCAGCTGAACCAAAACTTTGAGGCATGACAATGTTTTCTATAAAAAGTCATTTTCTTAACAACAAGGGCACCAATTTATTCCCTGTGGCTTTGTCAAAACCAAGGTGTGCCCAGTGCTAGCCTCTACCACAAAGACATTGGGATGGAGGAGGCTCGAACAAACAGAGGCTCAACTTGGAAAAGAACAGAAGGCATGTGAATCCTGCCCCTCTTCTCGAAGTGACCACTTCCTCATACTTCTCGATGACACTGTCAGACCTTTCCCCAGTCTTCTCTGCTGACACCTTCTTGCAGTCACCCCCACTCCCCAGAAACCTTCTAATCAGGTTCCCTGGGAATTCTTCCCGCTGGTGGTGGTCCTCCACTGGGAGTGTTCTATCAGGCTCGGTAATCATTTGTCGGCTCCTTTCCCCCTCTATCAGATGGCTTATCCCCCAATGAGACAAAAAAAAAAAGCCAAATACTTTTCACTTGATTAAAATATGAATAAAAGGGGCTAGAGAGATGGCTCAGTGGTTAAGAGCACTGGCTGCTCTTCCAAAGGACCTGGGTTCAAATCCCAGCACCCACATGGCAGTTCACAGCTGTCTATAATTGCCAGGCAAGGTGGTGCACACCTTTAATCCCAGCCCTCGGGAGGCAGAGGCAGGTGGATCTCTGTGAGTTCAAGGCCAGCCTGGTCTACAAAGTGAGTTCAGGACAGCCAGAGATACATCAAGAAACTCTGTCTTGAAAAAATACAAAAATATAAAAATAAATAAACACAAAGATAAATAAATAAATAAGCAAGCAAGCATAACATAACCACATTTTAGGCAATTTTGAAATACCAAGCTCAGTAGCATTAAGGACAATCACATTTTTGTGCAATTATTAAAACAACACACCCCCAGGACTGTTTACTCTGAAACACGGCCCCTATGTATCAGAAAGTCCCATTCCTTCCCCTCCCTGGGTTTTGCCAACTACCTTTCTACTTAATGTCCCTAGCGGTGACTGCTACATCCGCTCTGTTAGGTGGAACCACACAGCAACTATCTTATGGTGACTGTCACCTCCAATGACACTTATCTAATTTTTTTTTTTTTTTGCTTTGTTCCATTTTTTTGAAGTAAGGTTTTCATTGTGTGATCCAGAGTGGCCTCAAATTTACACTCACTCCTCTTTCTTCAGTTGTCTCACTAGCTGCTGAGGCCACGTCACCAAGCCTTCTTTTCTGAATTTTTCTTCATTTCTTCTTTTAAATTTTTTTGAATTTACCCAGAAACATTCAGAATGTCAAAAAAAGAAAGAAAAAAAGAAAAATAGCAGCAATTGTTTTTGGATTTTTTTTCGTTGTTGCTATTTAAGTTTTTGTCTATTTGTTTTTTTTTTTTGTTTTGCTTTTTTTTCCTTTTTCTTTTCCAATTTCAAATCTTTTCAATAAGCTACATCAGAGACAACTGAAGAGAAATTACCATCCCCATACAGAAATATACTATACGCAACAACCTGTTTAAATTTCCATGCCAATTTCCAACCCCCATTCTGTACCACCAAGGTTAGTGACTACTAAAATCACCAGCAGGACAGAGCTACTAAAGACACACATGATAGTGTGTTAGTTGTACCAAAAAGACACTACACATTTTTTCTTTTTAAGGGTCTGAGTTGCATGGATGGGCAGGGGAAGGTTCCTCATTGTCCTAGTTAGAGCCATTATTACTCTGTTTTGTAACTTTCAAACATCATTGTTTGGGATTAAATACAGACTAAGAGCATGTCTGTATTCCAGCCAGATCACACTGTAATCCTGGGCATGTCTGCATTCCAGCCGGATCACACAGACCTAGATGGTCTTTGGATGTGATGCCCTTGCCAGAGCCATCGAACGGCTGGATTAAAATTCCTCTACAGGACTGGAGTTCCTGAAGAGAGTTCAGTTGCAACGGGGACCCCAGCAGTTTTGGAGATGCCAGTGCCACGTGACAGCCGCAAAAATACCAGCCGCAAAGAATCGGAGCCAGCTGGGTCCTAGAAGAGATGCTGTGCGCGCTGCCAAGGGCGGGGCTGGAGAGGTGACCCAAGCCCAAAAGATTGTGAGTGGACCCCAGATACTGAACATTGAGTTGTCTGCGCTGTTAAAGTCTGGTGTTACCTTGTCCAGGTTGTAGTTGTGCCCTATATCTTCCCTCTTGAAGTAAAAAAAAAAAAAAAAGATAATTTATTTTTTTGGTATTGTAGAAGCCCAGAGTAGAGAGATTTTAAACTTTTTTAAAAAGGAAAAGTTTGCAGTTAAAAAATAAATATTAAAAAACTGGATATTAGCCGGGCGGTGGTGGCGCACGCCTTTAATCCCAGCACTTGGGAGGCAGAGGCAGGCGGATCTTTGTGAGTTCGAGGCCAGCCTGGTCTACAAAGCGAGTCCAGGACAGCCAGAGCTGTTAAACAGAGAAACCCTGTCTCGAAAAACAAAAAAAAAAAAAAACTGGATATTTTCTTTGAATATTTATATTTATAATGCTATAAGTTTATTAAAATCTTTTATAGTATGTTTTATTAATGTGCAATTTTTAAAAGATTTATTTATTTATATAATTTATCTATGTGGGTGTTTTGTCTGTATACATATGTACACCAAAAGAAGTCACTGGATCCCATGAGACTACGGTTAGAGATGGTTATAAGCCACCATGTGGGTTCTGGGAACTGAACTCAGGAGTTTTGGAAGAACAGCAGTGGTCTTACCATTGAGCCCTCCAGCCCCCCCCCCTTTTGTTTTTTGTTTTTCAAGTCGGGGGTTTCTCCCTGGCTATCCTGAAACTCAATTTGTAAATCAGGCTGGCCTGGAACTCACAGAGATCTGCCTGCCTCTGCCTCCCAAGTTCTGGGGTTAAAGGAGTTTCCCACCACCACCTGCCTTATTAATATATAATCTTAAAAATAAATAAATACATAAATGGCTAAAGAGTTGGGGCCACAGCTATGAGCATCAAACGATGAACACCAGAAACTGTTATATTCCTATCTTACCATGCAGCAGACACTGAGCTAAGAAGTCTGGCAAAGAGCCTACAGAGCATCTCTTGTTACCTAAGGTCTACTCAGCCTAACAAAGGCCGACTTCAGAATGTATGTCTAGCCCCCTTGTCTTTGCTAACGTTGTTAAGCTTCAGCTATTTTGATAAACTGAATCCTACAACAAACTGTAATATTCTGCAATGATGCACTATAAAAGGACCAGAAAAGTAAGTTTCCAATCGTCCTATGGACTGTAGTTACGACTCAGTTTCACTCTTATACTAAAAGAATTAATAGAACAATGGTTGCTATTATCAGTCACAAGCTCGAGATTCTAAATTTCCGTTGGTTGGCTTCTATAGACTTACAGTCTATATCGCACTAAAAATATCTCCATCTGATCGAAATATCCACCCCTCCGGACAGAGAAACAAATGTTCACTCCTTTTAATCCAAAGCCAGAGCTTTTGGCTAGGACTCCAAGGTGTGAGTCTACTCCAGCAGTCTTACAGGCACTTGTTAGCGGCTTTTTCTGCAATGTGGCTTTCAGTACAGATTACAAACAATGATAACACTAATATATCTAAAATGTTTATCTCTTTTTGTAAACTAAAAAATTCATATAAGCTTCAGGGAATCAAGGGAGTCATAAAAACTGGATCCACCTCTCACAGGTCAAACAGACTCCTGATAAATATAGCCTAATAATAATAATAATAATAATAATAATAATAATAATAATAGTGTCTGGCCTATTCCTAAGGACGGGATCTCTCTCTCCCCTTGTCTTGGGACTACTCTCCTCCTCCAACTACCAGGACCATGGTCTTAGAAGCTACAAGTATAAGATTTTCCTTTAAAAATTTTTTTAAATTTATTTATTTGTTTATGAACATTGGTGTTTTAACTACATATATCTGTGTGAGGGTATCAGATCTCCTGGAACAGAAGTTTCAGACAGTTGTGAGCTGCCATGTGGGTGCTGGGAACTGAACCCACTCTGCTGACAGACACCATCTAGGAAGCAGCTGTGGGCTACAAACTGCTCCAGATGACCTGGGCTTGCCGAAAGCTGCTCTGGCCCAGTCCAGCTCCAGATCTCTTCAGCGGGGTCAGCTAACAAGATGCTTCAGCTGAATGCCCCATTGCCTGCATCCCCTTCTGGCCTTAGTCTAACATTTAAAGGTGGGCTAGCCCAGTGAGATGCCCTTGTTTGTTCAGAACTTGTCTTAAAAGAAGGCTCTTAGAGCCGGGCGGTGGTGGCGCACGTCTTTAATCCCAGCACTTGGGAGGCAGAGGCCAGCCTGGTCTACAAAGCGAGTCCAGGACAGCCAAGGATACACAGAGAAACCCTGTCTCGAAAAACCAAAAAAAAAAAAAAAAAAAAAAACAAAGAAGGCTCTTAGAGCACTGGCTGCTCTTCCAAAGGACCCAAGTTCAAATCCCAGCACCCACATGGCAGTTCGAAAAGGTCTGTAATGGCCAGGCGTGTTGGCTCACACCTTTAATACCAGGAGGCAGAAGCAGATAGATCTCTGTGAGTTTGAGGCCAGCCTGGTCTACAAAGTGAGTCCTGGAAAGCCAGAGATACACAGAGAAACTCTGTCTGGAAAGGAAAAAAAAAAAAAAAAAAGGCACTTGTACTATGCCAATTTCTTCCTGTTTCCCTAGTCCCAGATACAAAATGAGCAATTCGTATCATGAGGCCCTGTCTCACCACCACAGGCTCCAAATTAACTCTCACCCATCGTAACTAGTTTCTTGTTTTTAAGATTTATTATCATTTTAAATTGTGTATAGGGGCTTGTGTACATGAGTGCATGTCCCCTCAGAGGTCAGATTCTCCTAAGATGGAGTTACAGACTGTTGTGAACCAGCAGGCATGGATGCTGGGGACACACCTTGGGTCCTCTGCAAGAGCAGTACACGCACGCTCTTAAGCACTGAGCCACCTCTCCAGCCCCAGCGTTTTCTCTTTGCAAACTGGATTTCTTGTGTGTTCACAGTAATAATAAAACAAGTTAAAATGTCCCTTATGTTGTTGGTTTGGTTTGGTTTTTTGTTTTTTTGAGACAGGGTTTCTCTGAGTAGCCTTGGATATCCTGGATGTCCCTTCGTAGACCAGGCTGGCCTTGAACTCACAGAGACCTACCTTTCTCTTCCTCCTGTGTGCTGGGATTAAAAGCATGCACCACCATGTTGTTTTAAATGAGCAAGCTTTCAATATCTGCCTCCTAAAAGGAGGAAGAGGGAGATTGGGCTTTAAAATGTCTTCAGTAACCTTAGCCAGAGGGGAAGTTGCTTTTAACAATGTAACAATGAGGAGGAAGTGTAATGATGACTATGGCCAATCTCCTCATAACTGTATCGCAAGGTTAACCTCTATTAGATTAATCTAGGACTGTGTACACAGTCACCTGCCCTGGGGCTAAGGATGGGAGGTGGCCGCTTCTAAGTGCTAACAGCACAGATTGACCTAAATTAACCACATTTTACCATCCAAAACTTTCCCCGGAGCTCTACTGACAAGTCCCCAAAACAGTGTCACCTCTATTGGAGACAGTGGTGGTCTAGGTGGGGGGACAGGCTTGGGGGCTTCCTCCCGTGCACCTCCCGAAGCTTCCCTTCCACCTGCGGAGGTTTTTACACTTACTGAGCTCCATCTCATCTACAATATGACAAGAATAAAAGTGGCGGTGCCCTGCTCCTAGTTACTCTGTACCCTGTGAGACAGCCATTTAACAGACTGTGACCTGCCCTGAGAAAATCCATTCTTGAGTAATTTTTTACACCATCTTGAGGAGGGAGGAGTGTGGATGTGTCCAGTATCTCTCACAAAGCCCAGACTAATAAACAATTTATTCTTGGGAGTAGAAAGGGCACCACCCTGTCCGTTTATCAGGTTGAACATAGAATCAAGGGGTACGTGGGCATATTAAAGACATATCAGGTAAACCAGACCTGAAAACTTACTGGACACACCAGACCATAGTGAGGTAAACACTGAACACTACAGTGGCAATAACCTGTCAGCTGACCACCTAGCATGTATGTCAAGGAACTGACCAGCAGAGAATTTGTCACTCTCCCAGAGGCTTCAGCTTGACTCAGTCCCACTTCTGATACATTCTACCAGAATTACCATCTATCTACCCTCCTGTTCTCCCATCTGGACCATCCATCTGCCTGTTCATCCATCTTGACCTGGTCCACTAGACTCTGTAGCTCCACTCTGACCCTGAAGCCTTACATTGGTATTTCCTCCAGCTTGTTTTGGTTTAGTCACCTCAGTCCTTGCATTTCCATCAGCCGTCCCTCTTAGGCCTTCAGAAACCTACAAACTCCCCTGCAGCAGCCTTTCAATCCTTTCAGTCACTCTTCAACCTACTCATATACATGTCGATAGATACAATTACTGTGTGGGGTGAAATGTGTAGTCTGAGAGTTAATGTTAGTGGTTAAGATGAGAATAAAGGAACACAAGTTTGCTTTGGCCAGGGTTGCCAAGGAAAGCAGGACTTATCCGGTAAATTGCTGCCGTCAAAACCACTGTCATTTATGAATTTACTGATATTCTATAAATCCCAGCATTGTGGAAAGCCACTGTGGAAGGCTATTGAAGTACAGTTACACCATCCCGTAAAAGCATTCTTAACAACAACAACAACAAAACCATAATTGCTGAAAGTATCTCCTTCCCTTTGTCCATTTACAGGCCAATCCATTTCTTATAAAGATTTTCTCTGTTCAAATTCCTTTTGTCAGACTTCCTCCTCTCTTACCTAGACTACAAGATGTACACTCAGCTGAAATTTTCTTCTCCAGTCCCTCCAGGCCCTTCAGCAAGTTCTTCAGTAGTCTGTAAATCTGTGAGAGAGACCCAGCCAAAAGACTCTATTCTCATACCCCACCTTACCAGGCTGGTGAAACTCTCTGGATTAAAAGACATCCAAAGACACTTGAGCCTTGCTGGAAGAAATCAATCCCCTGGTTCTTACCACACCTACCTCTGTAAAAGTTTCTGGGATCACTCCCTGGATTCATCACACCTAGGTCAAGTGGGTGACACACTCTCCTGACCAATGGACCATGACTCATTCAAACGGTCCTTTAAAGGTTAAATTTACTTGGCTCCCAGAAGTGGCTCCTGATCCATAATTTTCATATAAAACATAAAAACGCCTAAATACTATCAAACCTGGTTCCCTTTCTACTATGTCTTCTCTACCTTGACTGCCCTATGAGTCTAGGACAAAAAGAAATAGAAATGAAACCACCTATCCTAGGACAGTCTTTACATTGTAGGACCTGGCTAAAATTAGCTTCTATAGAAAATACTACTGACTTCTGTCTAAAAGAGAAGTTAAATACTGAAAATATGTTAGGCACTTATCTCGTATCCGTTTGTAAACCTGTTTGCTAACCTCACCAGGTTAACTTTTCAACAGGTATCCCGAAGACTGTCAGTTACAAAGATTCTTACAACTGGGGAAAGGCTTCTAATAACAAACACTAGATGAAACAGAACTCCGTACTCTCCGTGTTACAGCACATCCAAATGGCACATGTGCTATAATACACAACAGCACCCAGAAATCCTTACACATCTCCAGGGGGAAAATAGACCACTCCCACACCAAGGACATCCTCGATGGGATGGTCATAGTTCTTTGCCTGAAGGATGGTTTTTCACTTGTGAACAATACACTGACACTTATATCCCTACTAACTTGTCTCACAATACCCACTGTTGTTTAAGCAGACTGTCTATTACTTTCCCAGCAGTCCAGAAAGAAAAAAGCCCAATAAGGCACCAAAGTCATAGACAGAGGGAGCCCCTCATTGGAGACTGTGATGATAATATAGCCCTCCTCTCAAACACTGAGGCTGTGGCCATTATCCTCTCTGCAGTAAGTCTCCCCAGTCTGGCTGTATACACTGACGAGCAACTTAACTAGATAGCAGGTAAAATAGTAAAGGTTTAAATTATGCCTCACAGCTATTGCCTTATTTAAAAAAACAAAAAGAACATCAACAGACTATACGAGACAACAGGGCCACTATTGATTATCTAGTATTTCTGCATCAACAACAATGTGGACGGAAAATCTTCAATTCCATTTTGGGTTCATAGGACTGGACCTGCCTGACCCAGTGATCTCGGGAAACCACTAGTTCCAGGCATCAGCTCCAAGAACTAACCATAAAATTTCCCACCCTAAGGGAAGCCAATCAGGAGATAACTACCAATGTAACGGCCTAGCTTCCCCCCGATCAGATTAAAGGTTACCTAACTCTTACTGCAATTCCCTTTTTGCTTTAAAAAGGCCTGTGAGCCCTTGTTCTGGGTCGTTTTGTATGAATGGTCGACCCCAGCATGCTGGTTGTTTCTGCAGAATAAACATTCTTTGCTTTTGCATACTATTTGAGTCTGGGGTCTTTCTTCAGCGATTCTGGGACCCTTACAAATGCAGAGAAGCTAGGGAAATGTGCTGCTTTAATCTGATAGTAGCAATTCAATTAAAGAAAAATCAGAGAGCCACAAAAGCCTGCAGAAAGGGTTACTCGAGATGGAGGCTGAGATCTGATTGGATAGTTGTTCAGTTCATTGTTATCAAATTCTTCCTGGGTAAATAAAGCAAGGGCTTATTTTTCTCTGTCTTGTTTTATGTATCCCAACATTCATCTGTGGGTGTCAATATTTGTCCCTTTGTATCTCCCTCCAACCAATCAGAAGAAAAAGACACTAGATTTTTCAGGGACCCTACAATTAAGTTCCACAAACTATGGATTTATGATTTGACTCATTCTACTAAAACCAATGGGGAATGCAGTGTGCTACTGAACTATAGCTATCTCGTGAAAGTAGAAATTGAGAGTTCAAGGCTAGCCTGGGCAACAAAGCAAAATACTATCCCCTAAAATAATTTTAGGGGAGGGGTGAAAAGAAACCAAACCAAGAGACAAGTTTGCGTGCACAGCAGTTCTGCTCCTTGGCCCCTCTTCTTATGACTGTGGGCCTCAAACAGAAAGAATACTGTGCAGGAAGCAGTGCAGAGTCCAGCTGGAAGTTCCAGCGAGTCAGGGAGTGAAGAGAAAGAAGCAAAGACATGGGGCCCTGCTGCAGGAAAGGGAGCAGGCTCTACACTAGCAGAGCTCTGCTGGGCTTTTCTGATCCGCTCCAGGCCCTAGAGTTCTAAGAGGCAGACAGAGATAATACATATGGTTTTTGTCACTAATTTTTGGCAAGAACGTGTCAAAAGTTTCTTTATTAGTTGTAAGAAAGCAGCATGTCTACCACTCAGAAATACTTTAGGGAAGGACTTAGGGAGCTCAGGAAGTAATGCACGGATTCTAGTACACCGCTTTAGAGTCCTGTGGTACTGGCGTTGTGTCCTATACTTGGGCAACGTTTTAGAGCCTACCTGGAGCTCTGTGCATATCTCTGCTTACTTATCACAGCTACCCTCCTTCTCCCCTGGACGTCCTGTGCTCTGCCATCTCTTGTCCAAAATTACAGGCATAATTGCATGGTTACAAGGAAAATCAGAATCCTCCTTCCCTAGACCCTAGGCAACTCTATCATGCACACTAGCAGTGTGGAGAGGATTTCATGAACACATCACAGAGTTGGTCGCGGGATCATTGTCCCATCTTCAGTGATGTATCTGGGCCTCAGGAGGTCAAAAAATTGAATCAAGCCGGCAGCTTTGATGTGGACACAGTCAGTACTGGGGCCCACACTGTAGCTTTCTTCCTTTCATGTGCTATCTTGCAGAAAAGAACTCTTACCTGAGAATTCATGAGGCGAATATTAGTTTTCGTGCCCACATCCTGTTGGAAGTTGGCGGTGGGTGCCCCATTAAACCTCAGGACTGCATCATGGTTATCTGTAAACCACAGGAAATGGAAATAGGGGGTGAGTTTTGGCAATATGCAGGAAAAGAGGGGAGGAAGGAAGGAAGAGGGCAGACCAAAATACATGCCATTTTTATCTCACGGTACACAGAGGATATTATAATGTGAGTGCGGTAGTCAGTGTTCACTGGCACCAGTGTGCTGAGAAACAACAGAAAAACGAACAGGGCCAACAGACTACTTACAGCAGAATCCTTCTCAGTCATCAACAAAACAAAAAAAACAAAAAACAAAAAACAAAAAACCAAACCACACACTCACCAGGCATCACCAGAAGATCATATTTCTAGCCCCGCCAGATTACAGTGATTATCATATGGGCAATGTAATCACTGCTCTCTGAAAAGTGTAGAATGCTTAGCACATGAAAGGGATTCACTATGTCCCCGAAGACAGCCCTGAAGTGTCTGTTCCATTTAGGAACCTGAGGCTCATAGGAGGCCACAAAAATCTAGTGTGGCGGAAATAGGACAGGTCACAGAGCCACTTAAATTCCCAAACTATGGGGTTTTGCATTGTTTTTTAAGTACATACTTTGTTATAAATAATATACTTTATCAATTCTGGTCAAAGTCAGATAGACCATCTCAGAACCACGTAACTATTTCCTGGTCCCTGTGGAATTTGCAAGATTTTTACATGTTTCTGAACCTAACACTGACCAATCTAACTGAGATTGTGAGAAGTGAGGGCTTTTAGGTACCATCCCAACTCCAAGCCTCTGTGATTCTATGAGCTCACCACAACCTCACATACTCAAGCAAGTTTGGGGTTCGCTAGCAAAATCTGCACCAGATTGGAGACCATCTACTGTCTGTGAGAATTTATTTAGGGCTGTCCCATAACTACACAGATAAGATGGAAAAAACGAAAGGCATTTAGCTCTTTATAAAATGACCTGTAAAGGGGAGTGAGTATCTGCAGAATTAAGTTATGAAACTCTTCCTCTTTATCTCAATTCATAAACATTTTCGATGTGGAAACTGCGGGAATCCAGATACCTTATTCACGGAAACAACAGAGCTTAATTCCTGGATAATGTGCCTTTGGAATGGTTTGGAAATGACACAAGATGAGCATAGTCCAAATCTTATCAGCTTCCAGACTTCCAGACAGCAGCGCTCTGCAGAGAGGGCAGCAGGTCCACCCTTACACAACGCAGAACTGCATGCTACAGGTTCCCCAGAGCTGTATCTGGCTCTGGTTCAAAAGTGAAAACCACAGCAAAACATAGATCTGTAGACACTGCAGTTAGGCAACTTTCCTAGTCACAGATCCCAGGAGCCATGAAAGTGTTGTCTACACAGCTGAGTTGGAGGAAATCAGGCCAACGTGCAGGGCCACATGTATCTCTTCCTATCCCCCAGACATACAGCAAGAGAAGCTGAGACTAAGCTGAGGAAGGTCACTGTCACCAGCCATGCCTTGTGGGAGAGGAATACAGCTTCTGCTACCAGCAAGGAGGCTGAGGGAGAGAGCCAACATCTTCCCTACCTGTCGGCTTCACCCTCTGATCTCGCAGGACTGAAGGGAAAGACAAGAGAGCAAAATCAGTTGGAAAGTCCTACCTGAGAGGAGCTAAGACTTCTGATCCCAGAAAGCCATAACCAGAGGTCCCCCTGGAGGGCACTAAGGAAAACTGAGCCTAGTGCTCCTCTAAGCCAGTTCCAGAGAAGCCAGAAGGCAGGGCATAACCACTAACATAGTCCAAAAGTTCAACTCCCAGGTACCAGAGGAAGGTGGGAAGAAGGGAAGGGAGCGGCTTGGAGGGGAGCTGAAGATCCCCATCACAGAACGTTTTGGATAGGTCCTTGATGCTGAGCATAAGAAAGGATGATTGTTGAAGACTACGCTATGGCAGGCACAGTTGTGGGCACCAGAGACGACGATGTGGGCAAAAAAGACAGTCCCTCTCCGCAAAGACCACGCATTCTATTGCATGGAGAAAGATAGTATACATAGCAATTTATGCATAATTACAGACTATGATTGGAACCATGACACACACTCAGGAACTCTCCTTTTGATAATGTGACACTTGAGAGTTGAGACCAGCCAGGGGAATCCCTCTCAACCAGAGAGCACCACAAGTAGACAGTGCAAAATCGCCACAGAACTGGCTGGGTCTGCGTGGGTTTCTCAACCTCCCTAACGCTTTCACCTTTTGATGCAGTTCCTCATGTTGTGGTGACGACCCCCACCCACCAACCCATAAAAAATGTTTTGCTGATCCATTAACTGCGATTTTGCTACTGTTATGAATGGTTAACGCAAATATCTGCGTTTTACGATGGTCTTGGGGGAATCCTGTGAAAGGGATGTTCAACCCCAAAGGGGTCGCAACCCACAGGTTGAGAACCATTGGACTACATTAGGGGAAGTGAAGAGAAGAAAAAAGATGCTGCCCTAAGGGCAGCATGGAGCAGCACAGGACTTTGGAGATCTGGACATGAAATCTGAATTGATCTTTTGAAAAAAATCAAAGACTAAAATCATAGTCCTTATGTAGGTCTATCACCTCTCATCAGTGATTCCTGACAATCTCTCTGGCTTAACTCCTGACCCTTTTCCACCCAATGGGCCCCACATCCCAACACACTCTACCACTCTAACACACAGCCTTTAATTTCTTGCTTTTGCCTCAGAATGTTTTCCTTTCCTCTGGGGAAGTAAGAAGCCAAATTTACCCAGAGGCCACTATCGTTATGAGACACAAGAGAAGAACTGGCTGGGCGTGGTGGCGCACACCTTTAATCCCAGCACTGGGGAGGTAGAGGCAGGAGGCTCTCTATGGGTTCGAGGCCACCCTGGTCTACAGAGTGAATTCCAGGACAGCCAGGGCTGTTACACAGAGAAACCCTGTCTCAAGTGGCCTCCCAATTAAAAAAAAATAAAATAAAAATAAAAACCTAAGAGGAGAAGAATTCAACATGAGTCTCTAAGTCATGTGACCACTTTTCAACCCCTTACTCTGCCTACAGTCACTTGTGTAATTCTATGGGGCCTCCACAGCTATCTCATGGGGACTGCTGGGGCCCCAAGACAGCAAGTGCTGAACAAGACAAAATCGATCAACATTCCAGCTTGTGGGGCCAGGGGCACCCCTAGCTAAAGAGCTATGAAGAGTTTATGGCTTCTAGGGAAGGAGTCCATTTTCTGTAAGGGTGTAGCCCTGAGTGGGTAGACCAAGCTATATTAGATGCCCCCATGACTGAATGTGTACAGCACAAACTGTATTCAGGGAGTTATTCAAATAAAAAGAACACAGAAAGCAGGGGGAGCCAGAGGTGGATCTGGGAGGAATTGGGCGGGGGTGTGTGAATATAATCAAAAACAGATTGTGTGTAAGTATGAAATTCTCAAAGAATGAATGAAAATATTATGTTTTTGAAACTGAGGGACTGGAGCATGACTCAGCAGTTAAGAACACTGGATGCTCTTCCAGAGGCCTCAGGTTCAATTCCCAGCACCCACATGGCAGTTCACAAGTGGGTGCATAACTCCAACTTCAGGGACCTGATGCTCTCTTCTAGGCTCGGTAGGTACTAAGCATGCACATAGTACATAGACAAACATGCAGGCAAAACACCCATACACAGAAATAAATTTTAAAAGGCTGAAAGCGGCAGGTATCCCAAGTACACAATAAGTGCACAATGTATTCTTCTCACTGGTGACAGTAGATCAAAAATATGCTATTGCTTGAAATAAAATCCCCAACTTACCTGTACAGTTTATACACATAAGTATGTTTTAAAAGGCCCTAATAATTATGGACCCACTATAGTCTGATTTGTGGGACAACTGGAGGTACAAGATGTTATGGATATTTTGTTGTGAATGGAAAAAGAACCACCAAAGTTCAGCACAAGTGGGTTTTCTAACCCAATTCCTGGGGCTATTTCTCCTTTGGAGGGCAGGAGTGGCCTCTCAAAATGATCTGAACTACATTGTTAGAAGAATCACATATGAAGCCATGGTCGGGCTCAACGCTCAGAACAACCCCAATAGCTTCAATGTTGCACTCTGAGCCTTTGTATTTTTACACTGTCATCTTGTGGTGCGAAGGAGTTCATGAATGAACTCAAACTTTAAACACACGCGCGTACACACACACACACACACACACACACACACACACAAATGAAGCTGTGGCTCCAGTTTACAAAGAGAGTCAGCTCTGCCTTAATTCTGAACACAGTATTGACCAGACAGTAAGCTGACAGAAAGAGCTGGGTTATCTAACATGAACCATCCCAAATGCCACCATTCTATTGCAGATGCAGAGAAGAAAAAGAAGAAAATTAATTCTATTATGCATGACAGAAATCAATCACATTTAGTTTCTAGAAAGGAAAAAAAAAATAGTCCAAAGAAACCAAAAAGGCAAAAGCCAAAATTGGAGTGGAACTGGTCATTTTGTGGGCCTCATTAGACTCGCCACTGACTTGGGGAGACAGAAAATGTGATCTCACCTCCTTCTGCTCTAGAGAATCCAATTTGGGTCTTCATTCCGTCTTTGAAAGCTTATGCCTGGTTTGAGGCCACCCTCCCTGGCAGTCACCACAATGACATTAAAAGGAGTACATGACCTCACCCTCTCCAGGACCCCAGCTTGACAGCAAGGCTTTCTCTAGAGCCAGAGTTCACTCAAAATAAGAGAAGAAAGTGGCTTTGCACAAGTTAGTTAAGCTCTCAGTTGCAAGCTTGCCAATATGAACAGACTCTGGCAGTTTATTAGCTGCTAGGGGTTTCCAGCAAACTGCTGTCTTTTGACCTGGGGCCTCTTACAGTGACAGAGCACTCTGATGATCTGGTATATCATTAGAAAAAATGCAGACAGCCTTACGAACACCTAACCCCCCTGGGTAGCTTTGCAGGCAACTGTAAGGATTCATGAAACACCTGGAATCAGCCTACAGCGACCCCCGGCCCCCAATTTAAGAATGGCAGCTGGAGAGCCTGAAAAGGCCTGTCAGGTACAACCCCAGTCTCATAATCTGAGTTTGATCTGCAGAGCGTTTATATAGGTGGCAGAAGACATTCAACTCCACCGAGCTGTCTTCTGACCTCCATACCTATACCCATTACATGAACACACACACACACACACACACACATACATACACTCGTACACACTCACACACACATGCACACACTCACACACACGTACATACTCACACACATGCATACACACACATGCTCAATCACACATACATACACACACACACAAATACTGATGAATTTTTTAAAAAAAATTTTTAAAAGAGAAAAGCTGAGAATTAGCCAGGTGAGACCTAAAGGAACTCAAATGTAACAGAATCATCAGTACTAGGGAGGCAGCTCAGGGAGATAATCACAAATGAGGACAGAAAGTCTGACTCTCAGAACCCACTTAAAACCACACATGGTGGCTTGTGTCTGTAATCCCTGCACCCCTACAGGAGACAGGAGGCAGAGACAGGAAGCAGAGATAGGAGAGTCCCTGGAAGCTCGTAGGCCAGCTAGCCTGCTGTACCCAGCAGTGTTACAGAGAAATCCTGTCTCAACACCCCCCCCACAAAAAAAAAGAAGAGAAAAAAGAAAAAGAGAGAGAGAGAGATTGTCTGATTCTAATGGAGGAAGTCTCAGTAACCTTCAAGGGGCACCATGGAAGAGGGGAGAGAGGATTGTAAGAGCCAGAAGCTGGTGAGGACTGGGACAAACCCGTGTCTTCCAAATATAACAATCACTGCACCCATGAATTCACTAGAGTGGTCATCTACCCAAAACCTACATAACCTCAATAACATCAAGTCAGCATGGGTGTGTGGGGACAGTGGCTTGGGACCCCACCTGTAGGTGAGGAGTTGTGAGCATCTGATGGCTGCTGGGTGAAAAGAGTTCATTTTCTTTAGGGGTGTGAGACCTGGTAAGTTGATCGTGCTACAGTGGAAAACCACATCCATGTGCACTTAGGCACCATCTGACACAGTACATTATTGAAAAAAAAAAAAAGACATGAAGTTGGAAAGTGAATATGATGGGAAATCTAGGAGGATCGAGAAGGAGGGAGTGGGTTGAATATAGTTCAAACACAGCACTGTATACATGTGTGGAATTCTCAAAGAATCAGTTCTTCAAATTTGTTAAAAGAAAAAAAATGCTACCGGGCGTGGTGGTGCACACCTTTAATCCCAGCACTCGGGAGGCAGAGGCAGGGGTATCTCTGTGAGTTCAAGGCTAGCCTGGTCTACAGTCATGAATATACAGAGGAGCCCTGTCTCGGGGGGGGGGGGAGCTTAAACCTTGGTCCCTGTCTTTTAGATATTCTTGGGGGACATTTTTCACTCCAAGAAAGACAGCTGAAAACACTGAACTGGAACAACAACTCTGCTGGTCACTAAGCTATGCTTGGGTTCTTGTTCTAGAGCCTTGAACTTCCCCAGCCAGTCCTTGGACCATCAGCCACTCAGAGAACAGTCCTGATACTGTACTGGCTGGTTCTGTGTCAACTTGACACAATTTAGAGTCATCGGAGATGAAGGAGACTCAGTTGAGGAAATGCCTCCATGAGATCCAGCTGCAAGGCCTTTTCTTAACCAGTGATCAATGGGGGAGGGCCCAGCCCACTGTGGGTAGTGCCAGTCCTGGACTGATAGTCCTGGCTTCTATAAGAAAGCAGGCCGGGTGAACAAGCCAGTAAGCAGCACCCCTCCATGGCCTCTGCATCAGCTCCTGCCTCCGGGTTCCTGTCCCGCTTGAGTTCCTGTCCTGACTTTCTTTTGGTTAACAGCAGTGTAGAAGTGTAAGCCAAATGCACCTTTTGTCTCCCCAGCTTGCTTTTTTTGGTGTTTTTGTTGCAGCAACAGAAACCCTAACTAAGACACATACCAATCTCGTGGCCCAGATGGGAGGACTTCAGAGATCCTGCAGAGGAGACAACAGCACACCTGTGCCATGGCCCAGCCTTGGTCCTAATGTTCTCCAAGGGCAGGTAGTCTTTCCACTCAGTGGTGTTGAAGGGAAAATCTGTGGCCTCTATCATGGACACGTTCACATGATCTCGGAGGTGGCAGCGAAGGGCCTCTGCACTGAACCTGACCCCTGGCCCTGGCCCCTTGTAGGATACTTTATACTTGTTCATGCTCAGATAATTCTTCCAGATCTTCTGCAGCCTGGGGTGAACATTTTTGTATGTTGAGTTCTTGTCCCACACCTGGAAGGAGGGCTGTGGTTTGATCCTAGCTGTGACCCTGGGATGACTGGGGATCTGAACACCCTGCTTAGGGTCTTGTCTGCTGCTTGAGGACACAGACCCCGTGGTCACCCTCTCCAGGCTCTTTGGCATCTGGAGCTCCTTGGTTTGCAATGTAAGAGCTTCATAGTAGCTCCCTTTCTTCCACACGCAGATGACGGCAAACAGGAGAAAGAGTAAGACGAAGCAGCTGAATTTTTTCTTCAAGTTGGTATGAATCATAATGAAAGATGCACGCAGGGAAGCCACTGTCCTGAGCAGGAACCAAGCCTAAAAAAAAAAGCACATTAAGGGGAAGAAAGATGACGGAGAGTATATCCAAAGCACCACGCGGTGAGGTGATGGGGCAAGCAAAGGTTCTACATAAGCACACTTGAAGTCCAGCGCTAAATCCAGCGCTGACTGCCTCCCATCAACTATGCAACCTTGAGCAAGCCAGGGCGGGGGGTCGGGGGGAGCCTTAGTTTGGGCTCCAGAGGTAGACAGCATTCCTCTGAACTTCTCACTGAGCCATGACTTATCCCTATTTCCACCATTAGTCTGTGCACCCTGACTAAGTCTTGGTTTCTGGTGCTCTGCTCCAGCTCACTCGAGGAGCTTAGCCTGTCACATCGGTCTGCTCCTACTGCCCATGTTCTCTGTGAAACGAAGACGTATGCTTAAAAGCAACAATAAAGAGGGAGCAGACATCTGACTGACTGGTCTGTACACCAAACCCAGAGTCTCTGAAATCCTACATCTGTTAGAAGAGCCGGGGAAATGCCCCATGCCCTTGTGGTGCAGTTCTGTGAGGGTTATGATCTTCGACTTCTAGACCAAAAGTTAGCCCCACAATCCACCATTCCGTGCACCTAATTTAGCTAGGTCATCTTGCGACAGAGGATAGGAAATCTTGGTAAGATAACAAAGATGGTCCCTTCATATCTCCGTAAAGGTCTACTTCGCTTTCTCAGAATCCACTGTGTAACTAAGTGGAAGATGGGAGCACTCTGTACCCAAACAAGGTCTGTATCCTTTCAAAAACACTATCCACTCCTGAGTTTACTTAACACGGTGAGTCAAAGCAATTGCCCCTGGGGCTTTGCTGACCTTGCTGGAGTCTGAAGTCCTCTCCCACCAAACTTGTTCCCAAGGATGTTTGATATAAAACAGTGGGAGCTCTACATTGGGAATTCATGAACCCTGGGCTCTTGATTCCATTCTTGGTGATTTTGGACAGGTGACTATGCCTGCCCCTGAGCATCCACAAAATAGTCCTCTCTGCCCTTTTCATCTGTGCGGTGTTGAGTTAAATAAAAGGTGTGTTCACTGGCTGGAACTGGGTAAAAGCAAAGGCCGGGAAGTTAATCTGACCAAAGAAGGAAGGTCAGCCCTTGGATAAGAGGGCCATTTGGGAAGGGATGCCAGTGAATAAAGAGGTGTTATGAATAATGCTTTGGAAGTGATGTGATGTCCACAGAGGGACAAGAACTCAAATGTGACATCACGAAGTGGGAGATGGAGTGCTGGTTATGCCTTTGGAAGACAAATGAATTAAATTTCCTCAGATAGTCAACAGCACTGACCATGTGACCATAGGGCAACTCAAGGATAACTAGAGGAGAGATGGCCTCTAGGAAACCCTACAACTTAGGAGCTTTCCTTGCAATGTCTCACCAAACACAAACACTACAAAGTGAAAGCTTCACAATCCCGTGTTAGAGTGGTGAGACTGAGGATTAGCAAGTCTTCAGTGTCATTAACTTACCACCCTGCAAGAACCAGGATTCCAATTCAGTTCAGTCTGTAGCTGATCGGTTATAGCAGTGGTTCTCAATCTGTGGGTCTCAACATCAGATGTCGTGACTATGAAATACTTCTATTACGATCCATAATAGTAGCAAAATTACAGTTATGAAGTAGCAATGAAATTATCTTATGGTTGGGGTGTCACCATAACACGAGTAAACACAGGCATCTGAACTTGTGGGAGTGACATGGAAATGACAAGTTGGGAGTATGACTTACAATTCTAAGAGAGAAGAGATAGCAGCAAGGGCCCCACTTCACTGCTATGAGATCAGAGACCTGAAGAAGAAGACTGGCACTGCCTTTCCTGGGATGCTTAGGAAAAAGGCGTTTCCACAGGCGACTCCAATGACAGTCTCAGAGCCCTCTGCTGGCCTGGGGCCTTCGTGGTTCTGACGGCCATTCTCGGTTGTCAACTTGACTGTATCTGGAATGAACTACAATCCAGAAATGGGGGGCACACCTGTAATGTGAATCCTTCACTGGCATTGGGGATTCCCTACTTTTTAGAGATTCCTGCATATACAGAAGACCAGTTGAGACACTCAGCCTTGTGGGACTGAGCAACTACTAGATTCTTGAACTTTCCATTCACAACCAGCCACTGTTGGGTTAATTAGACTGCAGCCTGTAAGTCATTCCAATAAACTTCTTTTTTATACATATATTGAAGAGATTCATTCCATAAGCTCTGAGACTGTAGAGAACCCGGACTAATACAATGGCCTTAACACACTGACCTGGAACCTTCCATCAGTGCTTATGTGGTCCCTCCATATTTCCATCACCTGAGGCCAGCAGGGGTTCCTACTCACAGCCACTCAGAGTTGAAGGGCCCATTCTCACTTCCATCTTTGAGCAACATAGACACTAATGAAGACCTCACAACCACCTATCTCAGGGAAAAGAGAAGCAACCTTTTCCCCAAAAACTCTTGGAAAACAGTATATGCTTTGAATTTTCCTATCACCAGACTTATTTTGTAAGATTCCAGACTTTGCAGCTGATGTGCTCTCTGCCCTTGACTTTCACCACAATCCCTAGTTGTGTTCCCAAAGTGTTCACAAAGCTTGGGTTTTGTGCCTACCCCTTATGATAGAGGAGAATCTTCCTGGTATCCTTTCTGAATAATTGGCTCTAGAACCGAACCTGAAACACAGCCATGCTCCAGAATGGATTATTAAGCTGATGAAACTGTATCAATGACGCCTAATACCTGGAGAGGACTTCCAGAAAAATAACACCATCAGTCACATTACCCCCTGCAGAAACCTAGCCAGCACTAGATTGGCATAAAGAAAACCTCTGGAAGTAAGGACTTCTGTCCTATCTATTCCTGGAAACATGTTTAATGTCAATCTAATGCTTGGCATATAAACCTTCTCATAAAAGGCTATCAATTATAGAACAATTCAGATCTTATACCTGGAGCTTGTAAAGATGGAAAAGCCTGCTCTCCATGCCTTCTTGACCCTCACTGAACAAGCATTTAGAAGACTAGGAAAGAAATGAGCAGAGAGAAAGTGGGAGAGACGTGTCAAGACAGTGAAGACCTGAGCTGCTTGCCAGAACAGTCCTGCCCACACTTTTTCACTCAAGAGTGTTACCCTCCACTCTCTCAAGCCTCTAGGAGTTTCTTACCTGCTTCTGGCTAACCCCTCTAGGGCTGCAGGTCCTCAGGAACAAGCACTATTCTCCATGGGAACAAGGTTTACTTTATTAGGTCTGGAGGCCGAGGTTCATTTTTCTCAGGATGATCAAAAACCATCTGAAATACAAACAGAAGAGGTTAAGCTGATTTTTCCTAGCAGAGTGGTGTTAAATATTAACAGGGTGGATAAGTGCTTTTGTAGGTGCATGCAATGGCATATCCCAGGGAGCCCTGGGCACACAGAAAGAAGTAAAGTGCAAAGGAAACACTCAACACCTATGAACAACGTACAGAGCCTAGAAGATTCATGACAGCCAGGAATGTTTTAGAAAGAAGAAGTGAGCATCACAAAACCATCTTGGAAAAAAACAGGTGATTAATCAATCTCTCCTTAAGAGTAAATAGAATAAAGGTTCACCTCCTCCCACAAAAAAGAGACTCCAGATAGATTTTTTAATTAATTATTTATTTAATGATATGGGGAAGATTGAGTCATGTATTTTTAATATGGGTTGCAGAACTGCAAATACTACTTAAATTTAGAAAAAAAGTACTGTAAAAGGAGAAATTACTAGGAAAAAATGGTACCTAGGATAATAGAATAAGGGACATTTCCATCTTTGAAGTTTTAGATGCACTGAAAAATGTCTAAAATACACATGAGTTACTCTTTGAGACTAAAAACAATAACCAAGGGATGTAGTTATTGGTAGAATATCTGTTTTGCATGGTAAGCACATGGCCCTGGGCTTGATCCCCAGCACAGCAAAAATAAATAAATACAAGCCAAGCTTTATATATTTAGCATTACATATATAATATTTGTCAAGCTAAAAACAGAATTCACTCTATATTTATTCAGTCTTTCCAGTTTTGATGCTATATAAAAAAAAAGCAAAGGGAAAGCTAAATGAATTTAATTGCAAGAAAAGTTAAATTCCTATACATTGAAAAATATAATAAAATAAAAATAGAAACAAGAGTCAATGTATAAGAAAAGACTTATATGGGGGCTGGAGAGATGGCTCAGCAGTTAAGAGTACTTGCACACGTAGGTGCTAAGAATCAATCTATAATTCTGGATCCAGGGAATCTAACACCCTCTTCTGACTTCTGTTGGTACTGCACACACACGCACTATATGCTGAACACTCATACATACACAAAATAGAAAAAAAAATTTAAAAATAAAGGACTAATATGACTTTTTTAATAAAAAAGCCTCCCAAAAGAAAGAGGCCAACAATGTGAACAGATAAATCATGAATTAAAAACAACAGTTGAGAAGCACATGAAATTTAAGGTTGATTTTTTAAAAAATTTTTTTCTTCTCTCATACATTATATTTCCACTGCAGTTTCCCCTCCTGCCACTCCTCCCAATTCCTCTGCCCACCTTCCCTCTTCCCCATATCAACTCTTTCTCTGTTTTCTTTTAAAAAAACAAAACAAAACAAAAACAAAAATGAGCAGACTTCCCAGGGATATCCACCGAATATAGCCTAATAAGTTACAATAAGATTAGGCACAAACCCTCATATCATGACTAGACATAGCAACCCAGGAGGACAAAAAGGGTCCCAAGCATAGGCAAGAGTCAGAGACACCCCCCAACCCATTGTTCAGAGTACCACAAACACACCAAGCTGCACAACCATAAGGTACATACAGAGGACGTAGCTCAGACCCATACAGTCTCCAGGAGCCCCTATGAGCCCTGGCTAGTTGGTTCTGTGGGCCATGTTCTCCTTGTGTCTTCAACCCCTCTGACTCCTACAATCCCTTCTCCTCTCTTCTATGGAGTTCCCCTTGCCTTGCCTAGCATTTGGTTGTGGGTCTCTGCATCTGCCCACATTGGTTCCTAGATGGCAGCCTACTGCTGACAATTGGGCTAGGTACCAATTTATGAGGAATCATTTCATTGACTTCTTTTCTCCCCTTGTTGTCAGTTATATTTGGTTCTATCCTGGGTCTCTGAGCTGTCCAGCCTCTGGTTCCTGGTCATCCAGGCAGTATCAGGAACGGGCTCCCTCTCCTGGCATAGGCCACAAATTGGACCAGTCATGGGTTGGCCACTCCCACAAGTTCTGCGCCACCATTGCCTCAGCACGTCTTGTAGGCAGGACGGACTGTGGGTTCAAGGTTTTATGGCTGGGTTGATGTACAGTCCCACTGCGAAGAGTCTCGCGTCGTTATAGAAGATGATGGCCAGCTCGGGCTCCATAACCCTCATTACTAAGACTTCGCTAGGGTCACTCTCTTAGATTCCAGGGATTTTCCTCTGCACTGGGTTTCTCTATCACCTCCGCAACGGCCCCCAATTCCAATTGTCTCTCCCAGTACTCTCTCATTCCATCTCTCCCACCCCTCCCCCAGCCCCCTGTCCCTCCTGTTCCCAATCCCATCTGCTCCCAGTCCACCACCCACAAAAACTCTTCTGTTCCCGCTCCCCGGGGAGATCCAAGTGTCATCTCCCCACTTGAACCTTAAGGTTGAGCTTAAGTGAGCAAGTAGATCCAAGGATTAGGTAGAACATGAAAATAATGGCTTGCAGACTAGACAGCACCCGGCAGTCTTCAAGACGCTCTTATACATTGCCAGGCAGATCACAACAAAATTGTCAGACAAATGAAGGAGAAGTACATGGTTTAACCCTTACAGAAACTACTCAAGCACTAAGATCTTGTGATTATTGATAAAATTGCCATAAATCTAGGGCTGAGTAAATAATTTAAAAGGAAGAGATATGCATTTCAGTCTTTTGTGTCTAAAGCGAGTTCCTACCTTCTATAATTGTGGGGACTGAAAGAGGATTAAGGAGGAAAGAACGTGAACCCTGTAAAGCAATAAGTATAGAAAAAGGTTGTTAATTTCAAACCTATTTATATTGGCATAACTTATAAAAAGGCCCTTAAAGCTACATCGACCTGAATGAATATAAATGCATCTGAACTTCTGCAGCTATAAAGAAGAAAACACTTCCAATATTTTAATGCAGACATAGAACGTGTTATTTGCACACACATGACTGCAACTACAAGTCAAGAATGTTCACATGTCAGGCCTGGAAAGCTGCCGAGGAGCTGCTGTTCATCACCATCATCATCATTATGATTATTATTCTGTTAGGTAACTAAGACAAACTCTTGAGGACAATATTGAAAATACATTTCATCCAGTGCATCAACTGGCTACATAATACCGAACTGGCCCTGAAGTCTATTTCGGGAGATCTAGCATTATAAACCAGAAAGAAAGCAGTAAAGCAATCCTGCCACAGGGGACTGGCCACGACCAGGGAGACACAATACCCAAAGGGTTGGACATGGAGCCCTGACAACCAGCTTTGCCTGCAAAATGGAGACTGCTCCATTGGAGAACTCAGGCTCTGGGTGAAAGAACGGTTTGCTTTCATGAGTAGGAGCAAGACAGAGACAGGTTCTGGGCATGACAGAAGCAAATGTGGAAGACCTTACTTTGCCCTTTACCAAAAAATTCAGAGCTGGGGCTGGAGACTTAGCTCAGTGGTAGAGTGCTTTGTTTAGCAAGTCCAAAGCCCTGGGTTCAGTCCTCAGCTCAAGGAGGCAGGGGGGGGGGGGGAAGTTCAGGGCTTTCTTTACTAATTCAGAGAAGAACTAGATTTGGAGCAGCCTCCTGGGAGAACCAGAAAAATGTCTCTGACAGCTCCCCGCTCTACTCACATGTTTCCTTTGTGGTGTCTTTCCCACTGTATGTATATTCATATTAGTGATTGCTGCTTCTTTCCACCTCAGATATAAGAAGAGACCATGCCAGTCTTCTTTAATGCTGTTGTCAGTGAGTAACTCCAGACACCAGGTGAGTGTCGAGAAACACAGTAGAAGCTCAGTAGGTGTTTGCTGAGTGAAGCAATTCTTTGAACAGTTCTGCTTATTCCAGACGTTGCTGATGGAAGAGACTCTTCCATAACCCCAGCAGAGAGCACTGACCCTTGGATGAACCCCTTGCCAGAAAATGAAAGTTCCCTGAAAGTCTTAAGACACTAACTGTTGGGACACAAGATTTCTGATGGGTAACACCCTCAGACATCAGAAGAAGTCGCCTACACCAGGTCTTCCTTCACCCTGTCACCTGGGCTTCCTCAGAAAGTCTTGCCTCCTAAGAGGATTAAAAGCCACGCCTAACTTGATGCTGAGATCGAACCACTTGAAACTGTCTATGTAGATCCACCGTGGATCAGAAGGGTCTCCCAAAAGTCATCACTGCCACTTGATGAGGTGACTGATCGGATGATCTTCGGTCAGCCATAAAAACGAGACCAGGACCCCTGGCTCTGGGTGACAAACTATTGACTATAATGGCAGTGGCAATTCATTTAGCTTTGGATACATGCTAAACACTGACCCAAGCTTACAATTCAGGTCGCGCGATTTGGCATCAGTACGATCTGCGGAAGAGCTCATGCTCTGCTTCTCATCAGTCATGTGATCTTGGTTGCCTCGAGGCCCAAGACTCCGATAACTCACTGTGAAGTGGAGGTGATCACTGACCCCATATCCAGGCTTATTAAAAAAAAAAAAAAGTAAAACAAGGGGCCTCAAAAGACTGTAATAGTCACTGTGGTAAGCGTTTTGCACAACCATTCATTGACCCATCACTAGCCCCTACTCTGTAGAGACCAATACTATCTCTGTGGTACAAATAGGGAAACAGACAAGAAAGAAACAATTTATCCAGGGAACTTAAGGAGAGCTCTCAATGGTCCAGACACTTTTGTGTTTTTAACTTTCCTTCTGTGTAGAATGCCTTTCATGTGGGCCACACCTACCTTATCGTCCAACAACAACTCCTATCTTTCAAGCTTCCCTCATTCTTGCAGACATAAATATGAGTCCAATGTGCCTATTCCAGCCCTCTTCAAACCATGTGGCGTACCTCTGATTGCAGATCAGTTCCAGCCACATAGAGAACTTTTTCCTTTCAGCAACCTCTGATCCCCTTCATCTAGCCAGACCCCGATCATAACTAAAAAAATGCTAAGACATTTTTAATGAAAGAATAAATTGGCTCTGACACCCCCACCCCCCAACCCTTTCATCCCTTTCAATTGCTAGAATCTTTTTTAGAGCAGTACTGGGTAGATATTCCTTTAGTCTGTTGGTTACTGAAAATAACACAAAAATTACCACCTCTAGTTACACATGGCTGTTCAAGCAGCTGTGTCTCTTGTTTAGAAAGACTTTAATGCAAAAAAAAAAAAACATCTTCCTTGTAAAAACGGAAGTGGCTAGTGGATTCCTAATGGCTGAAGCTCTGCTCTCGGAGCCACGTGGACTCAGAATGAGAGACACCGGTACCTGCCCAGCACATGTGCCTGAGGACTGTGTTAAGAGCCTTATGTGTATTAACTCACTGCATTCTCGCATCAGACGCTCCACTCGGTCCACACTATTGACTTCTGCATCCCATCTGCTGTGGGCATTTCCTCTCCAATCCAGAAAGAGATACTCCTCTTCAGTCCTGGAAGGTTTTGCTCCTGGCTCTCTTTCCTCCA
Organism: Lophiomys imhausi; assembly: GCA_907164525.1. NCBI lineage: Eukaryota > Metazoa > Chordata > Mammalia > Rodentia > Muridae > Lophiomys > Lophiomys imhausi. Next base: position 311,232 of record CAJQZJ010033514.1, on the reverse strand, counting down.
ACACTATTTCTGTCACCGTGCTCGGTGACACTCTTCACTACCTGAGCATATTCTAGTTCCCAGGCCTCTTCAATCTTCTCTACTAGAGTTGACTGTGATCTCAGCCACTCACTCTCTCAAGGACATAACTCTAAGGTCACTATTTCCAAAGAAGTGTACCCATTCAATAACCCCAGTTTCAGACATCCTCCTTCCAGTCACCATGTCAGTCTTTGGAGATTATCCTGATGATTACCTCAACCCCAGCAATCCTCTCTGAATGTCCCCCACCCCTTCTCTCCTGGCCATCTTAAATCTTATAATCAATGGAGGATGACTCCCTTACCCACTTTCATTACCCACAGTTTGCTAAACTCCAATTCTTGCTAAATTCAACTATCCTATTCCACCTTTGCAGTAATGCAGCTGAACTGAGTAAAAACACACGCGCTCACGCACGCACACAGGCTCATTTACTGATTTCCCTTTACATTATGAATCAGTGATGGCCAGTGTATGCTTAACTCTGTCTGGCAATGACAGTCTCTCCCCAAATGCACTCACCTGCCACTGTTGTGGAGTTCTGCTTGCTCGCCCTTCCCAGTCTCACTCCACTCGGATGAACTTGTTCCTTGTTCATAATAAAAGCAGAATGTTCCAGTACATAACTTTCTCCACTGCACTAACAGCTCACATTACCTGGATTCACCCTGAACTGGCTGTGTCCCACACCTGCAACAACTAGCACCGATCCACCAGAGTCTATATTCTCCTGCCTGCTTAAGGAAACAGCTCCATGAAGTCCTCCCCTTCAGTCCAGCACTAATGAGTGTCCCTTTCTCAAAGGCCACCCCACCTTCACAGAAACAGGCTGTTACTCTATCTTTTAAAAACAAACAAACAAAAACACTAACCATAGTCATCTCTCATAATTCAGGAAGCCCCCAATAACAGTGGAGTCTTGAAATCACTAAGACTAAAGCACAGAGACAGCATTTGCCACTCCCCTGCCCCACACATGGCAATACAGAGCATATAGCACCACCTGTGAACACACTTGTCACAAATGTTCAATCTATATATTACCAGGCCTTCAAATGCAATCCCAGTGGGTAGTGGGGGGAGGGGGGAGATACTTAAAATAGTAAACAGGGAAGTTCACAGGCAAATCTACTTACCAATCCGGGAAAGAAGGTTTCTATATGACAACTGAACTGGTTTTATCAACACATCAATAGATCTATAAAAACCAAACGTCTTTAAAGATATAATAATGATATGTAATACAGACCCTATTTGAACCTTAATTTGAACAAAAAAAAAATCTTTGAGGAGAAACGGGATTACTTTTAGTGGGTGTTTTTACTTCAAAATGGTTCCATCCAAAAAACAAACAAACAAACAAACAAAACAGATAAAGCATAAATGGAAAGTGTTTTTCCAATGTATTTGCATTAAGCTATATAAGGAACAAGACTGACCCATAAACGCTTTTCCTCTTGACCAATGGATATGATTTGGTAGTGGAAAGAGTTTAAAACTTAAAGAAAAAGGTTGTAACAGAAAACTTTCTGTTTTGCAAAAGGAACTGTAAAGTCAGACACAACTTTACAAAACTTAACCCACTGTGTGGTTCTAAATTAATTCAACACATGCCCCCTTCTCCCTCCATCTCTCAACCCCATTTCCCCTGCTCTGCATGGCCCTATTTCCCTTTCCTTCGGAGTGAAACTCTCTGAGACAACCCGTATTCCCTGTTCCCCAACTCCCATCGTCCCATTCTTGCTTGAAAAATCCCCTAACTTCATGAACCTGCCAGTGATGGGGGCACCAGGTGGTCCACACTCCGTCTATCTTTCACTCAGCCATCAAGAATACTCTGGGGCCGGGCGTGGTGGCGCACGCCTTTAATCCCAGCACTTGGGAGGCAGAGGCAGGCGGATCTCTGTGAGTTCGAGGCCAGCCTGGTCTACAAAGCAAGTCCAGGACAGCCAGGGCTGTTACACAGAGAAACCCTGTCTCT
>CAJQZJ010033514.1:270655-309130 GCA_907164525.1 Lophiomys imhausi | reverse complement strand
AAAAAAAAAAAAAAAAAAAAAAAAAAAAAAAAAAAAAGAAAGAAGAATACTCTGGGCACCTGTATATCCTCCTTTGTTTGACTCAAATCCTTCACCTGGCTTCCCAGTCCATACTCCTCTTGTGCTTCCTCCGTCTTATGCGCCCGGACTCAGCGGTCTGTAGCTGGCTCCTCCTCATCTCCCCCATGTCTGCACTGAAATGCCCTAGGTTGTGTCCTCATTCTCCCCTGGCCGTGTGCGCCTCATGTTCTGATCAAACCCTCCCCAGTGGGCAGTGTGCACTCAAAACATGTTCACTAAAATCCATCCAAGTGAGTTCTGAGGGAGAGGTGGGGAGGGGAGATGAGAACGGAGCATCAGGTTGGCCGCAGAGGAGTAGGAAGAGACGGCAGCAACCTCACTCTCCATCCTCTCATCCATTACTTATGGAGGCAGCTTTGCAGAGAGCTATGGTTCTCCTGGAAGCTAGCAAAATGTCCCCGTCCCCGCAAAAATGTAGGTCCTTGACTTCCATTTTAAATCATTCTGATCCAAATAGAATCAGATGAGCAATGCACATCGAACAAGCTCCACGGGTGGTTTTGTTGTTGTTGTTATTGCTGTTGTTATGGTTTTGTTGTTGTTGTTCTGGGTCCTGGGAATCCGAAGGTACAGGGGCCTCCTTCCTGCCTCTACCCAGATCTACACTCCCCAATTCTAATGCATCTGGTCAGTGTATACCCAGGCCCTGAGGAGCAGCACAAACCAAAGTCAAGAGAAACAACAATCTGAGAAAGCCTTTCAAGATCCAAGAAGACAAAGCACAAGAATCCAGAGAAGTAACTTTCACAGTGAGCTAACAAAACCATTTTTATGCCTTTAAAAATGGGGTTAATATTTCAAATATCCTTCATTTGCTTCTTTATAAGCTATTATTATGTTTTGCAAAAACTATGATACATGAGAAATGGGGTGGGGGATGGGGGGAATGTCTGCTAGTACTTTATCACAAATAGATAGACACCTAACTTTGGAGAAATTGTTTGCCGGAGCTATCATCTCAAAACTCCAGATTCAAACCCTGGCTGCTCTACCTGTCCATTTTATGACCATCACCCAGTGAACCAAGTTCTGTGAGCCTCACACTTCATCTGCTAGACAAAAATCATACTTAGAAGTTTGCCTGTACCAGACGCGGTTAACTATTCAGTGACATATATTGTCTCACATTCTTGAGACAATGACACTTTAGTGTTTTCCGTGTGTCCCTGTGACACAGTACACTCAATTTATGATTGCTGTAGCCACAGTGGTTTCTGAGAGAACACAATTAGCAATTGGAAACACACTTCTGCTGTCTGGTTCCAACACCCAAGCTCCTAGCTGAGTTCCAAAAAATGGAAACCCTAATGGGCTCAAGATTAAATCTTCTGCCAAAAAAAACCCCAACATTTCTGACAAGTCACTGTTTTGCTAGCAAGGGCTCCTGATAAGCAACAGGAAATTGAGTGGTAGCTGAGGAAGTGAGTTTAGGAAGGCATGAGCCATTTACAGTTTGAGAGGCCTTTGTAATGTTTATCCAAAGCCAAGCTTAATAAGGCTGAGAGTGGGGAGGGAGAGATCCTGCCCAGATCAAAGCCTTGAGGATAAAGGGGTTTTCTAAAAGGTTTAGGCTTTTAAAAGGGTCTCTTACCAGAGAGCTGATGGTTCCCCAGCCAGGCAAACAATGCTGGAAATGATGTCAAAGTCATCAGAAATAGAATGTATTCTCAGAGAGGTTGTCCAATAGCTTAGAGAACAGAACTTGTGTGGCGGAGGGCACTGACTCCGTAGCTGTAGTCCCTGACCAAAGCCAGATAGAAAGAGATAAAACACCTCCTGATTATTTGCTATCTTCAGCCTTCTACCCTACAGGCCAATGAGCAAATGTGTGCCAGTCTATTGTATGGGTTCGTGATGAGTAACAGGCACTTCATGCCCCATTGGCTCTCCTTCTGAATAATACCCACGCCCCAGGGCAAGCAGTAGATGTCCCAGCCCTGGGAGCAGTCTCCCCCCCCCACCCCCCACCCCGTCTTACCACACCAAAGGCCAAGCTGCATTCTGCTCCATAAATCAAACGGAATAAGGAAGGCCCAGAAAGAGTCTATAAAGAGGGTGAAATAAACACCACACTCCTCAGCACCCATCTACCTCTTTTCCCCACTCCTCCCCTGCACTACACCACACCCCCATGCTTTAGAAAAATAGTCTCCACACAAGGAAGAGGGACTGTTTCACTTCCTTCTAATCTACTGTCCCCACCACATGTTTTTTTTTTTCCCTCCCTCAAGTGCTTTAAGGTTTCAAATCAGTTCCCCAGCCCTATAGCTTCTCTCGGCTGCAGTTCCACAAGGAAACAGGAGACCAAATATCCTAAGACATTCTTGGTTTATAATGTATAAGGTTATTAACAGGGATCTAGAATGTATTAGTGATGTTTCATTCTTGGGAGAACAGAACGTGTGCCCTGAAACAGTTTCCTATAGAACTTCTTTTCTTAATTTTCTGAATTACCCCCCTACACACACACACACACACACACACACACACACACACACACATTCTCAGAGAGGTTGTCCAATAGCTTAGAGAACAGAACTTCTGTGGCGGAGGGCACTGACACACACACACACACACACACACACACACACACACACACACACACAGTTCTTCCAAGAATATATTCATGGGGCTGGAGAGATGGCTCAGCGGTTAAGAGCACTGGCAGCTCTTCCAAAGGACCCAGGTTCAATTCCCAGCACCCACATGGCAGTTCACAGCTGCCTGTAACTCCAGTTCCAGGGGATCTGACACCCTCACACAAACATATACAAGCAGGCAAAACACCAATGTACATAAAATAAAATCTTTTTTAAAAAAAAGAATATATTCATCTTTAGTACTTCTAATCTATAACTGTTGCTTACTCTCCATTTTTTTTTTCTCTCTTCCACTAAGAAACTACAGCGTTTGTCCTCTCTGTTGTGTCCTGCTTCTGGCTGGTGGCCTGGTGTTGTACAGACTCCCTGCTCTGAGTCCTGAAAAGTGACTGCCAGGTTTCAAACCCTGAGTTGATAGCCAATCATTTCAAATTCAGCAGTCTTTTTCCTTCTTATTGTTGGTTTGTTTTTCATACCTAAAAAAAAAAAAAAAAAATCTAAGTCCTACCATCTAAACTTAGTGGCAGTAGCAGTAGGGGGTGTTTCTTCTACTCTGCAGTGGTCCCAAAGTGTGAGAGAAACATACTCCGTGCTCACAGTGGGCTCATTTCAATCAATGAAGATGATGGAGGGAAGTCCTGAAGATGGCCAAAAATTTCCATGCCCAACATCTGCCACATAGTTAAGGAGAAATAAAGAATCCAATCAAATACATATGCAGGTGGCATTTTCGAAAGAGATAACTTCTTTGCAAGGTATTAGAGTGAGAAAGAGACTGAAATGGACTGGGTGGACAATATCCTGGGGGAGTGAGAGGCCAGCCCTAAGAGGAGAACATCTTCACAGATTGGCAGGGGCTCAAGGAGGGGCCATGCAGTTTTCTGAAAGAAGAGGGTTTCAGGTGGATGGGAGGGCAGATTTCCTAGGTAGAGAGAAGTCTGCCATGGTTCTGGAACAATGCAAGGCCTGAAACAGGGACTAAAAGAAGGCTTGAAGCCTAAAGATAACAGATCATGAGGGGCTTTAGACTAAGAATTTTGGCTTCCCTGGATGACATGTACTTACTCCAATACAAAATAATCCCTAGATTCTGACAGCTGCTAACCAGGAATCTCAGTTCTTACATGCTGTTAAATAAGCATTGTTCCCCATAAGAGGTCTGCCAAGGAGATCATCATTATTAACACAATCGCTGATAAAAGTTCAGCAGGACACACAGAAACCAACCTCCTTGCTATGCAGATTTATCATGGAACTCGGGCTTTTTTTCATCAGGCTCTTTTGAAATACTGAACATGTTTGGTGGTTCTCAGCAGACCATAGGCAAGGAATAGTGGTTTTCATAGCTTACTTTAACTTTATCTTAGCTCTTTTATCTAGGACCATAGCACAGTGAATGGACCCAGTCTTCCCTAATTTAATCATAAATAGCAACCTCAGCAGTGGACACAATCATACCTCCTAGAGAGCGGGTTTCCCTGGTTAGCTAAGGTAGGCAGGCACCTAAATTCCCCCAACTGCCCTCACTTGGCAAGGGTACTGCATTCTAAGCTTATCCTGAAGAGTCAGACTGAGTGCTTAGAAATCACAACATCATGATTTTAGTGATTGACAGATCAGACACGAGCCTTCCCTCCCCAGCTCAGCACGCAGAGAAGCGCATTTATCAAAAGAGGCCTTGTATGTGAGGGATTCTGCACTAGTACTATGCAAGGAGGTCACAGTAAAGAAACTGGCAACATGACCACTCCCTGGTATGGTTAAGGGGAAGGTTTTTATTGTTCATATGAGAGATAAACTATTCAGAGGCATCTGGAAGAGTCCAGAGCAGAGAGAGAAAGAAGTAGACTGAACATGGCCAGCAGACTGGACGTGGCCAGGGCTATCTGCGAGAGAAGGGAGAAAATCAGAGGATAGAGAGAATAGGGAGAGTATAGTGAGAGAAGCGGGAGCAAGAACAGTGAGAATACCCGGGTTAGAAGAAGGGTGAGTAGCTGAGGTGGAGAAGCCCATGAGTTGGAGGGAGTTTAAGGCAGAGGAAGAGGTAAGAAGTGTTGGAATGCTAGCATGGACTTTGAAATGTGTAACAGGTACTGTGACTAGGGACTGGGGGAGTCTGGAGGCTAGCATGGACATTGGTATGCTGATAGAAGAGATACGTGTGTGTTAATTTGAGAGCTCCCAGAAGTAAGGGAACCAGCTCCTTTTGGCAGATGGGAAACAGCTTCACTAGTTCCTAAGGAATGCTGGCTTTTTTTTTTTTTTAACTGCCAGAAACACTCCTGGGTTTCTAGTTCAGGTTGAGCTGGATGGAGACTCAATTTTGGATGAGCTAGTGGGCCTGCCCCACCCCCTTTATTTGAAAAGGGGGTGCCCTTTGGACCTGACAGGCCTCCAGTTTGGACAGTCCGTCCGTAGTACAGTTGCAACAGGCAGTTGAATAGGTTCCCTGAAGGTCCCATATGCTAAATTGCAAAAGAGGGCCAGATGGCTGCAAAGTAAAGAAAAAAAATAATAAGTAATTCAAATGTTAAGAATTTTCTCTTAAATCCTAGACATGCATGGTGGCACACAATGCAATCCCAGCCGCCCTCAGAAAGTGGCAGAGTTACAAGGATTGGGGAGAGAAGCCAGCCTGGACTGAACAGTGAATTCAGTGCCATCCTGTGTTCCACAGAGCAAGACCCTGTCTCAAAATAAGAGGTTTTTGGGTTTTTTTTTTAATCTAATAATGTTTCTTTATTGGAACTAAACTTTAACTGTGCTTTTATGAGTCACACCAGTCCGTGCCGCCTTAAACATCACTCCACCCAGACAGAACCTCCAGGTCCGGGTGTCATGCCAAAGGCTGTTCTTCCATTCCACTCTATTCCTGCCTATCTGGGCTAGAGGAAGCCAGGGCCAGAGTTCCCTGGCATTGTTTTAAATTGCTGTTTCATGTGTATGGGTGTTTTGGCGGCACACATATCTGTGAACCATGTGCACGTGTAGTGTCTGTTGCAGTCAGGGGTGGGCATCTAGAAGAAGGCTATGGATAGCTAGGGACTGGAGTTCCAGGCCGTTTTGAGCTGTGACTGCTAGAAGTTGAACCCGGGGTCCTCTGGGAGAGCAGTCTATGGCCTCAACCTGGAAGCTTTCTCTCCAGCAGACATTTCCTAAGTGCCCGAACCACTGAATACAGCTAACCTCACTTTAAGGTCACCACCTTAAGGTCACCACTGTGACATCTGCTTTGAGCTCCCATCTTAGTAAACTAATGTCTTATGACCAAGTCAAGCTCACACAGGGCACCATGTACAGAAAAAGGGTAAGGCAATGTGGGGAGGAAAGTCTTGTTCGAGTGTGTAAACAGCATCAGGGCAGCGCTGTTAACATACTGGTGCCCAATGTTACTCTCAGCGGGTTCTGACCAAACTAGCGTGAACCCATAAACAGTCTTTTTTTTTTTTTTTTTTGGTTTTTCGAGACAGGGTTTCTCTGAATATCTCTGGCTGTCCTGGACTCGCTTTGTAGACCAGGCTGGCCTCGAACTCACAAAGATCCGCCTGCCTCTGCCTCCCAAGTGCTGGGATTAAAGGCGTGCGCCACCACCGCCCGGCCCCATAAACAGTCTTTAAAGCATTACAGTAGGGTAGCCGTCTCAGAATGGGATGAAGACACAACTTCCCCGGGAGGGGCACAAACAAAAGCAATTCCAGCCCAGCCTCAGGTAAGTGCCTGGCCTAGACACCTACTTACTACCCACTCCTCTTCCAAAGGGTTTGCTGCCAGATAGAAAACAGCACACCCACAGCATCAGTCCAGGTCTCTGGGTTACATAGCATTGACTTTGGGCATCCAGACACAAAGGAGGGGGCTGCTTCAAAATCTACACAGCACGGAGCACTCCTTTTGCACAATAGGACTGTGAAGTTGGTCTTTTTGCCCTGTTGTACAGGTCAAGAAGCTGAAGCCAAGGACCTTGAAGGACTTGCTGGGAAAAGCCAGAGCCAACATTTGAACCCAGGATCATCTGAACTCAGAGACACTATGTTGTTTTGTTTCTCATATACAACTACTTTATTAACTGCCATTTTCATGTAACTTTCAGTGAATTTTCCAAATCCATTACATAATCTAACACAATTTTGTAATGTTTTATTTAACTGAGCATTTTATATTTATTCTCTTTAATGATTTGGGAAGTTAGCCTATAAATGAATAGGTTCCACTATGACATTTTCTTTGTGGTCCCTTTCTCTCCCTGTGCACAATCCTTGTCTCACTCCTACTCAGCCCTCTTCTTCCCCTCTCCTTCTTTCCCTTCCTCCTATCATTACACACAGCAACTCAAGCACACAAAGAAACATACGCACCTAAAGCAGGAATCTGTATATAAGAGAAAAACAAAGTCTGTCTGAGTCTGGCTTGTTTCTTTTAATATAGTGATCAGTGGTCATAAGTTCCGCTTTGCTGTACTGTCATAGTTCTTTACAGCTGCATAAAAATCCACTGTTTCCAGACACCTTGTTTTATTTATCCACTCATCTGCTGATGGACATTTAGCAGGTTTCGTGTCTCAGCTACAGTCAATAATATGGGACTGCACTTGGGTGTGCAAGTACCTCTGTGGTGTGGTGACTTTATAGCTGCTGGGTCTATATCCAGGTGTGGCATAGCTGAGTCATATAGTATTTCTATTTGTGGCCTTTTCAGGAACCTCCACATTCATTTCTGGCCGCACCAATGCACATTCCCATCACTAGTGAAGACAGACTTCTTCCCCCCACACCTTCTCCGGCATTTGTTGTTGTTTTTTTTCTTGAAGATAGCCATTATTGCTCATGTATTCTTATTTCTTCTTTTCAGAACTATCTATTCAATTCATTGGCCCATTTCTTGGTTGCATGAACAGGGCGCTTAATATTTTTATTTCAAACATTTTAAAAAGCTCAGTGTTCAAACCATTCAAACTCTCTAAAATATTCAGTCTATAAAATTCCAAAGTCTCTTAACTGTTGATTTCTGTAAAATCAAAACTAAATATATATATTTAATCCCAAGAAGGAAGAACCAAGGCACAGTCACAATGTGAAGTAAGGAAAACCAAAGTGGCAGCGTAAATAACTTAATATCCAATGTGTAAGACTCGCTCACGATCTTCTGGGTTTCAAAAGGGCCTGGGCCGCCACATATCTCTGACTCTGCCATCCACAGCTCACATAGTGGGCTAGGCTGGCCACACTCCACAACTGCTACTGTCCCCAACAGTCATCTGATGGCTTGGGCATCTCCAAGATGCTGGGGTCTCTACTGCAATTGGACTGTACCCTTTCTGGCCTGCCACATGGTGCCAAGCTTCAACTTCTGTCCATGACACCTTCCAAGTTACAGCTTCGACTACGACTGAAGTTGCGCCTTCACCAACAGCCCTCTCCTCCCTCAGGCACTCGAGCCCTGCCACACAGTGACAACCTTCAGCTGCTCTCTACGACCCATTCACGCCATCAAAACTGATACCACCTGGGTGACTCTTTACACTACCAAGTTTGGCGTTCAGCATAAGGCACGGCCTTGGCTACCTCTGGAACAAAGTTCCTATGTGCTGGCTCCGAACAGACACACTTCCCTGATTTCACCTCAATGATGCTCGTTCCTCCTTTTTTTTTTTTTTTTGGTTTTTCGAGACAGGGTTTCTCTATATAACAGCTCTGGCTGTCCTGGACTCGCTTTGTAGACCAGGCTGGCCTCGAACTCGCAAAGATCCGCCTGCCTCTGCCTCCCAAGTGCTGGGATTAAAGGCGTGCACCACCACCGCCCGGCTGCTCGTTCCTTCTTAATCACAGCAGACTCTTCAGCCCCAGCTGACCAATACTGATTGTCCCAACAAAGCAAAGATTTCACATTTTTACTGGTCCCTGTTACTCACTGCCAGTTCTTCAACACCAGTGGTCCACACCACAGATACTGGCTTCAAAATACCAATGGTCTAGATAAAGTCTTTAATGGACTCCCAAACTTCCCTTGGATGCTCCAGAGAGTCAGGCCTCCATCATCTTCTGCAGTTCTCTCAACACTCTTTTCTTACAGACTCCCCACGGAACAGCCCACTGAGCTCAACAGCTTTTCCAGCCCAAAGTTTAAAACACCGTTACAATCCTCCTCAAAACACCTGGTCAGGTCTGTCGCAGAAAATCCCTAAGACCTGGTACTAGTTTCGGTATTAGGTTTTTTATTGCTTTGATGAAACGCCATGACCAAAGCAGCTTGGGGAGGAAAAGGGTTTATTGAAGGTTTATGTTGTTTTTTTTTGGGGGGGGGGGGGGTTGTTTGCTTGGGTATTTTTTGGTTTTGTTTTTGGAGACACGGTTTCTTGTGTAGCCCTGGTTGTCCTGGAAGCTGCTCTGTAGACCAGGCTGGCCTAGAATTCAAGAGAACTACCTGCCTCCCAAGGGCTGGGATTAAAGGTGTTTATTTAAATTTTATCTCTGAGGCCACATTCCATCGCTGAGGGAAGTCAGAGCAGGAACAAGGCAGGACCTGGAGACAGGAACTGACACAGAGGTAATGGAGGAGTGGTGGCTACTGACTGGCTCCTCATGTTCTTCTCAGTCTACTTTCCTACACACCCCAGGACCACCATTCAGGGCCGGCACTACCCACAATGGGCTGCGCCTCCCACATCAATCACTAATTAAGAAAATGTACCACAGACTTGCCTAGAGGCAGATCTTATGGGGGCATTTTCTCCATTAAGGTTCCCTCTTCCAAAATAACTCTGGCTTGTGTTCAGTTGGCATAAAGCTAGCCAGCGCAAAGCCCCCCACCTTAGTGCACCGGGAGCTCACACTGTCAGACCAGGGCCCAGTGTTTCAAGTTCCCTGTAAGTTCTGTGTATCCAGAAGTGAAAAGTAACAGCATGCATGGAACCCATGGCTCCCGGGGAAACGGCACAGCTAGTATCTAGGATCTTTGTGCTCAGGGATGATTTTCATTGCACAGATGTGAGTTTGCAGTTACGCCTAACTGCATACAAAGAAGACATTAAGTGCCCTGGGACAATGAGCAGACTCTTGTTATCTGTCAACCAGAACGTCTCACCTAAGGCCGTACAAAACACCCATCAGGCCACCAGGTAGGCTGACCTGAGGATTCTCAGGGTTTTCAGGATTGACTCTCTCATAGATGGCAACAACATCTATGAGATTCTGACATTGTACATGTGGAGAGTGAAGCCGAGGAATGTCTCATGAACATTTTTAAAAGTTCTTTTTTGTTGTTGTTAAGGAAATTCAGGAGAGTTATGGGATTCTCCACATTCTCCCTTCAAGTGAACAAGTTACAGCGACAGAACTAGGACGTCAGTCAGACTTGCTTCTGGTTCCCATCACGTGGAAACCTGGGTGCTGACCCTTATGAGATGAACACCAAGACAGAAAGCAGGAATCCTTGATGAGGCCCAAGCCTGGGAAGGGTGTGATAAATGTCATTGGAACCATACCCCAGAGACAGATGAAACTAGATTTGGATCCCTGCTTTATTAATCTCTGGGCCATTGTAGGCAAATAACAGGAACATCCCAGGACTCATTTTTCTGTGCTGTAAGATGTGCAAGCTTGGACACCCCCCCCCCAGGAAGTAGGCAGGTGTGACTGGAACCTGGGGACAGGCTCAGCGGCTATGGGATGGAGAAATCTTCCTTTCTGAGATGAGAGGGCATTTCTGGGAGTGTAGTGAGTCCATGTTGGCTTTGGCTTAACCTGGGACCTAAACAAAACTAATATTTACCCCTTTAAGTTCCTCCTGTTTCAAAAACCTCAAAGTGGCAAAAGGAACAGGAATGCGGAACCCTTAAGTTGGCACTGAAGTCAACAGAAAAGTGAACTCTAGAAAAAAACCCCAAATGGTACACATATGTAAGGTGTGCTCATTCTTGGATCAAATTACCGTATCCCCATTCTCCTTAGAAGCCACCACCCTCTCTGTGTCTGCTGCAAGTAAGAAAAAAGGGCTTCTGATCCCAAGCTCAGAGCTAAGAGTGGTGACCCCCGCCTGTACTCAGGGATACTCAGTTGGTTGGGGCAGGAGGCTCACTGAAGCCCTGGAACTCAAAGCAAGACTGCAATACAGCAAGAACCATGCCTTATGCCTGGAATTCCAACACTAGGGAGCTGGATCAGAGACTCATGAGTTCAAAGCCAGCCTTGGCCTATGGAGTAAGTTTGTCTCTGTGTGTCTCTCACTCTCTCACTCTCTTTCTTTCAAACACACACATACAAAAGCAAAACAGAATTCATAACCCCCCCCCCATTCACAGAATTGTGGTAAAATGCAAAGGAAGTAGTCGATACTAGAGTTTATCAGATGGACAGGTGAAATATGTTACTTTAAGTTGCTCCAAGCCAATGCTATTACTTTATTCTTTCCATGAAGCCACAGGAAAAGCATAGACAAATCTCTGTCCAGTTTCAAAGAGGTCCACCCAGGAGAGACACTGGAGGCTCCTTCCATTAACACCAGGTAACAAAGGAGGCAATCACTGCTGGGTAGACTCATTTCTCTCATCACCAAATGAGTGTGGCCTCTTCCACCCTGTTTGTATGCCCACATGTGTGGGCATAATGCTATTGTGCATTGTGTAAAGTTTACCCTTGTATTATTCAAATACTGATTTCTCTATCCCACTATCTGGTTTCAATCCCACGGCATTGTAATGCTTATCCTAAGAATCTCTTGTCTCAAGTTTGTGTTAACTCTGCTCACCATTGATTCTTTCCCTTGTCAATAAAAGCTGGAAAAGCCAGTAACTAGGCAATCACAGGAATAGGGTGGGACATCCACAATGAGAAAGGATTCTGGGATAGGGTCAGAAGAGGGAGATTTGACCAGGAGGAGAGAGGAAGAGACACCATGAGAAGTAAGTTGGAACAAGGAAAGACATAAATGCAAGTATTATGGGGATTTTGTTTGACTAGCTTAGAGGATTAGAATAGATTTATAATGTAGTTATCATGCTTTTAAGTTGTAAATAAATCATAGTCTTTCTATGTCATTATATGGGTACTTGTTAGGTAAAAGAAGCTGCTGCCGTATTAATTCATGCATGCATTATTATCAATATTCATATACATACATCACTGCATGGAACGGGAGGGCACAACCCACTCAGAACAAAACTCCTTACAGTAAAACCCAACTCACTCTGGTTTTTTCCTCAGCTTAGAAACCAGGCCAGGCACACTTCCACCATCCCTGACTTTCTTTAACCTCCTGCCCAGGATCATGCCCAGGAAAGAAACCAGGCATCAGTGAGCTGATCTATAGAGAAACCCAGTGGCCCAAGGCCTTCCTTGCAGTCCTGATTCCAGGAGAGCTCAGGGCAGTGTTGTAAGGTTTGTTGGCTCTACCACTCATCTTGTGTCTGGGTAATCTCAAGGATGCCCATAGTCCCCAGGAAGAAGTCTCTCTTGGTCTGCAAGCAGGCAAGTAACTTAGAGTCACGACCCCATTTTGTGTTTTGGGTGTTCCAAGCCTGCAGTTGTATGTCTATAATGAAAGTACATCCCCCTTGAAGCACTGAGCCTGGGCACAGGAAAGTGTGATGGGGAGAGGCCCATCAACTGAAGAAGGGATGTCAGTTTGGCTGAGTTGTCCTGCAAAGATTGTGTTCCAGGCCTGAGCCTTGCTCTAGTAAATAAGACATTAAGACACTGTCAAGCAAACTCGTCTAAAATCCAGCCCCGTCCTCCACACCAATTACTGCGAAGGGTGTCCCTCTAAATCATAAGAACCATCAGTGATCAGAACTAGTTCCCAGATCATCTAAATGACCAAGATGGATTTCCTGGCTTGTGTATGTTGCCTCGGTGCCCAGCGGGGAACGAACAGTTGTGGACTGCCAAGTAGTGAGGACTCAGAGGTGAAGAGGCAGTGATCCAACTTCCAGCAGTAATTACTACAAGAGCCTTCTCCGCAAGAGGGAACCCAGGGCTCGGGCAGCTATGGTGGCTCTTGCATGAGACAGCATTGTTCATCCTTAGACTGCAAGGACAAAAAAGCTACCATTTCCATTCTGCCCACTGACCATGAGGCTTGTTCCCTATAGAAGTTGTTATAGATAAAACAACTATCCATTACCCCAGTAATTCCACTGTATAAAGGAGAAATGAGAGAAGTTCTCAAAGACTCGGATTTTACCTCAGTTCTCCTAAAACTTGCAACAACAACCCCAACTCGATGAAAGAATCACTAAACACATGGAATATCTGTAGGTGGAATATGATCCAACAATAATTAAAAATCACATTTGTGAAGAGTCTTTAGTGAAATGTCATGTGTATAGAGAAGCAGCATGTCTGACATCCACTCACAGCTAGCCTTGTCCCTCAGGACTGACATCCACTCATGGCTAGCCTTGTCCCTCAGGGCTGCCCACCCCAAGCCAGCTGAGCTAATCTCAGCACAGTGTCATCACACCCATAAATGTCTAAATGACTCCTTTAAAAGTATAATAGAGCACCATTTTCAAGCTGAAAAGTTTTAATACATTAATGTGAGGTTTTTTTTTTTTTTACACAAAATAGGAAAACGCCCAAAATATAGTGTAAATTAATGAAATAAACTCAAAAAACTCTATAACCTTACTTGAAAGAAAGAAAAGGAAGAAAGGGGTTAGGGAGGTGGGTCATCAGCTAAGAGCACTGGCTGCTCTTGCAGAGGACCCCCCCCCCCCCGCCCCCGTTCAGGGTCCACCTACATTAGGTGGCTGATATCCACCTGTCACTCTAGCTCCATGGATCCCAAGCCGGCCTCTGGCTTCTGCTGGCACTCCACACATGTGCTGCACATAGAGATAGGCAAGCACACCTATGCGAATATAAATAAATAAATAAAATTTTAAAAGGAACAAAGAATGAAAAGAGAAAAATAGCAAAGGGAGGAGGAAGGAGTGAGTGGAGATTCAGGAGGTGTGTCTATTCAGTGAGAAAAATGAATGGGAGCAAATGCACCCAGAAACATCGCCGCTTTTCTGTGGCCAGCCCTGTGTTCATGAGGACATAGGCATTTTGTTTACTTTCGTGTGTGTGTGCTGGGGAACAACATATCAGCTATTACGATCACTTCTCCCTTTGACCCATGAGCTCAAACTTCCCTTCACTCCCTTAGGATTGCAGAACCTTCAAAATTCATTTAAGGGCTGACAGCAGAGTTGTGGTGTTGTTGTCACACTGACCCCTGTCACCCTGTTTGAAGTCACTGAGATTCTATAATTTGTAAACTTCTTTTTTTTTACATTTGGGACAGTTCCAGCTATCCTTCGAGTACTCTCCTCACACCAATATCTTTATGTTCACCTTCTAGAAAGGACTCCAGCAACAAAAATTTCCAAACTTTTGATGTCATCCTACAAAATACTGGTTTTTTTCCAATATTATTTTTCTATGAAATACTGTGTTTGCCAGCATTATTTTTCTGTTTTCCAAACTGTAAGGGTTCTGTCCGCCTTCAACTTTCACTGATTCTTTTATGCCACCTTAAATTCTGCAGCTAAGCTGACCACCCAGTAAATGAATTACTTCAAATATCATTATTTTGGTTTAGAATTTTTCACATAGCTGTTCTTCACTGGTTTCTACTTCTCCACTGAGAATTTCAGTTTTTCCATTATTTTCAGGACTGGAGAATGGATACAATGGCTGCCTCAACCCCATCTGAGAGTCAGTACTTGTTAATTATCTGTTTCTTTAAATACTGTTTTGAATTTTCCTGTTTTTTTTTTTTTAAATATTGAGTAAACTCAAGTTGAATTATAACCTGGACATTTGAAAACTGTATTATAAGATGCTGGGTCCTGTCGAAATCCTCAGGGAAATTGTAAGTCTGTTTGTTTTGGCAGACAATTTTGCTGCTGACACGGCCCCCTCCCCTTTTATTAATGGCAGCTGACGTCAGTTCAGATTTCAAAACCATGGCTACATATTCGCCTATCCCAAGTGCCACTCAAGGGACTGTCTAGGACTTGATAGTGGCTGGACCACAATTTTCAAAACTTGTACAGTACACCTGTGGATCTGCTCCAAGTGGGCACATCCCAAGCATCCCCAGGACTGCTTTGACTCCATGCCGAGATTACGTTAGCAAGTTTCCTTCACCATCACACCCTTCTCGGTATGTCCTCACACTTGCTGGCTTCCAGTGGCTTCTTTTCCAGGTTCCCATAGCTAAAATGAGGGTGGTGGCCCCACGGAAGTTCAACCCTCCACGGTGTAGTTATTTGAGACAGGGCTGTCTTGAGTTCAAGTTGCCTGTCTGCTGGTTTCCAGCATTCTCATGAGGACGCTTTGTGTTTAGAGAGGAGTTACAGCGGAAAGTCAAGACTCTCAGTTTCTCCTTGTTTTGTTTTTTGGTTTTCCTATAATATAAATGCTGTGCAGGTCCCCCCACCCCCCCCCCCCCCCCTCCATTCAACACAAGCAACTCTACAATGGACACCAGCAAGGAGTCCCTGAATTCAGTTGACTCTGACAGCAACTGCCTCAAGAGAGCATCACATCTCAGCTCTCTTAGCCACCCTGTATTTACTGACTAGGCATCTAGTGAAGAAGTTTAACGGTGGGTAAGACAGACTGTGGAGTTATGCTGCCTAAAGCTCAGCTCTGCTATCTGTAGGATTGTGCAGACACAGCAACTACTTCTACAAGCTTTAGTTTCTACAAAATACAAATAATGGTGACAACAATCTTCCTGGAGCTTTTTGTTGCTGCTGTTTCTTTGGAAGATGAAATGAGTTACTGTCTAGTAGTCATAAAGGACCTGGAAAGTGTGCGCATCCCATTCTGAGCATCCTCGGAGTCACACAGGCTGCACGGTTTATTCTGCAAAAGAGGGAGCCCTGTGCAGGGAAAGGGAGCAAGAGCATGCAAGAAGCCCATGCTCCCTTCCTCCAGTCTTCTGAAAGTGAAAGTGATTTTGCTTTGAAAAGTCTCAACCTGTGTCTCTGTGTGGCCTTCTGGAAAGCCCCAAGGCAGAGGGGTGGAAGGTAATCATGTGAGATGGGTCAAGGGATCTGTGCTCTTGAATAGCCCTGCTTTGGGTATGAGTCTTCTATTCTGAATCAGGGTGGGGGACCTGCACAGCATTTATATTATAGGAAAAACAAAAAACAAAACAAGGAGAAACTGAGACACAGACAACATAGACATGGCCGATGGTGACCTTCATAAGAGGCCAGTGGAACGAGCTCATTTCTCCATTTACCCTACAACCCTAAACAGAGAACAAAATCTAAATCTTTAAGCTGTCTTATAGGGCCTAGCATGACCTTTGCTCCTTTTATTTGGGCCCCATATCCAGAAGGTCACTACCCAACAGCCCTCACTTCCTGGCCATACTGAATAAAGATCAGCCCACCCCACTTCCCTCATCATTGAGCTCAAATGGCTATCTTCTCGCTACATGCCCATGTGTCTTCCATCCAGACAGGACACTTTCCCAGAGAAAGTGACCTTCCTGTCCTGATATGTCCACAGCCCTCTGTACATAACCCAGGATTGCTTTGCAGTGGGTGACAGTTGCCTATTCTGTGAGTTTTTGTCTCTGTACCTACATCAGCATATTCCAAAACAGGCATCATATTACCTATCTCAGAGTCAAGCTGGAATCCACGGCCACCAACCTGACAACACCCAGTCTCAAAGTCAAAGTTAGATGATAGTAATCAGATTTGTTAAAATGAAAGAAATTATTTGGCTAACTATCAGAATTCGCTGCATATAAGGGCAAGCAGTGTTTCATGAAATTTTGTCCCTAATAGATGATGAGAAAATGCTTATAAATGAGCAATACACAGAGAACTCCCACAGACCAGAGTGAATGAGCAGCACATGGACATTCTTGTTCACAGTCCTATCTATTTCTGAATCTTCTAGATTATTGTGTTATTCCATTCACAAATACTTTACCTTGTATATCTTTCAAAACAAAAGCTTTTGGCAGGTGTAGTGGCTCACGCTTTTCATCCCAGCACAGAGGCAGGTGGGGTGAGTTCCAAGACTGCCAGGGCTACATAGTGAGACCCTGTCTGGAAAACAACATCAACAACAAAAAGCTTTAAAAAAAAAAAGCAACCACGTTGCTTATGGTTTGTGAAAGGAAAAGTGAAAATGCAAGACACGTTCATAGAGAGAGATGGCTGGTTCACCAATGTCCACGTACACAGGTTGGGACCCTCTGCACATGCTGACAAATGGAAGGAGGGAGGGAAGGAGGGGAGAGAGGTAGAAAGTCGTAAAGGAGGAGAAAAACCAATTTCTCTCTTAGCTTTGAATCATTTCGAAAGTACTGCTGATAAACTTCTCAGAAGCAGAGAAGGTCCTCAACTTCAACGAACTCGTGGGTAGCCAAGGTTTCTGTATTTCTCAGCTAACCCATTGACACTGCTTGCAGCATTTTCATTGCATAAAAACATCTGTCCCTGCCTGGCTCAAAAAATACCATGTGGGCCAAAAGTATCCCTGGCTTCCCTCCTTTCTCTAGGGCTAAATATACAACACCTTGGACTACTTTCCCCTCCACTACCTGCTTCTCTCCTCCCAGTATTGTCTGTGACATCCTAAGCAGGAGTCTCCACACACACACAAAAAAGACCCCCTTGGAGACGTGTTCTCATAAAGGATCATTTTCATGGAGAGTGACTTTGGTACAGGACAAGGACCTCTCTCAGGAAAAGTTCTGGATTCTGAAGTTGATTCTGCCAGTTGCTCGCCACAGACCTCCTAGATCAAACCCTTAGGGCAGTAGAACTCAACCTCCCTGACGCTGTGACCCTTTAATATAGTTCTTTATATGGTGATGACCCCCAATGATAAAAAATTATTTCATTGCTGCTTCATAACTGGAATTTTGCTACTATTATGAATAAAAATGTAAATATCTATGTTTTCCGATGGTCTTTCGGTGACCCCTGTAAAAGGGCTGAGAGCCTCTGCATGAAAGGAGCACCTCTGTCTACTGAGAGCTCTTATGAGGCCCAAAGGAAACAAATGTTTTGCCAATGATAAAACACTGTACAGGTGTAAAAGGTGCTCCAGAAAATTACTCACAGTTATATCATACAAGGCTCTACCTACACGTCACTGGTATCCAGAGAGCGGGTAATCACACTTCTAAAACCTTTGTGTTGTAAGTTCTTAAAAAATGTAAGTCCACAGATACTTGGGAAATATATTTTGGACTCCATTTTCAATTGAGAAAAACCAAATGCCTTATATTTGGCTAAACTGATCTTTGTATAATGATACAAAATTAAGGTTAACTCTTTTTAAGCTATCATACCTAGGTAATACTTAAAAAAGAAATGTGAAGTTTTGGCCTTTTGCTACCAACTGTCATAAACTGTTTAGAATAATTAAGAAATGCAAACTAATAGTCATTCAAGCATGTCATTTTGTTAGGTACTAGGACAATCTATCACAGTTATTTTCTAACCTAATCAGAAATCAAGTTGCTAAGAGACAAGCAATATTTGCTTATCCTAATATAAGAGATAGATAGGTGGTCTTCAAAAACCTCAAGAGATCTGCAGAATATGGCATTCAAAGATGTTTTCTTAACTTAAGATTTTTTTGATATCAAGACATGTCAGCTCCTGACAGCACCCCCTATTCTACTCCAAGAAGAAGATGAGCATCGGAGAATCTCCAGTGGGAGATGGTTGAATTAGTGGCAAGCCTATCTCTTGGCAAGAAAAATCCCTTGCTTCAACTGTTGACAGAATGCTGTCCAAAAAGGACAAAACTTGGAAGCAGGTAAGTCGACAGCCTAGCTCTGCCAAGACAGGGTAGGCAAGTCCTTCATAATTCCTGCTCTACAATCAATGTCTGTCAGAGAAATGGGGCCAAACAACTGAAGATCGATGCTGTAATGTATGGAGAGAAAATGGGAACTGTCCAGGCAGCCACTGGTATGTCATTTCTTAGTTTTGGAAGCTGCAGGCCCTGCACTTCCTATATAATCAGATATATTTATCTCTCTCAGGTCTCTGAGGTGGTTGAAGAATAGATAGCTAGAGTCTCATAGTTAAATCTTGAATTGTTTAGGAATCAAGAGGGTGTTCTGGATCTAAGAGGATGCAAGTTAGGATGAAAGCTGAGTTGGATATAGAACTTTAAACTCGTGGAGATGGTTAGATATTAGAATGTTAAAGTCAGGTTCCAAATACGTATGAATTGGACATTGGCAATGTATGCTAAGCCTTATAACTCTCATAATTGTGGCCTAATTATTTCTGTTGTTTTTGTATTGTATTTATTGTTACAAGAGAAAGAGCCATTTGTGGACTGAAACAGGGAGCAGTTGGTGGGAAAAAAGACATACCTTAAACTAAAAAAAAAAAGGAAGGGGATGGGTGGGTTGAGGGTGGAGAGGGTGGGAGGGTGGCACTGGAGGGGGGAGTAGGGAGGGGATTGTGATTGAGATGTAACTTGAAGAAATAAAAAATAAATTAAAAAAATTAAAAAAAAACAAATGCCATGTGCAATTATTGCATCTCAACTTGGCAAAGCAATTTAACAAAAGATGGCACGATCTTCCTGAAAACAGTGAAACATCACTGGGAGTCATTACCAAAAGACTTAAATAAGGGACAATGTATTTATGTTCATGATTTTGAAGATTTAATTTTAAGACAATTTGCCGCCCCCGCAAATAGTTGTGAGAGTTAGTTTTATGTCAGCTTAACTACCCCACATGTACCCAGTCAAACATTAGTCTGGATATGTCTGTGGGGGTTGGAGGAAATTACTATTTGCATCAGGAATCTGAGCACACTGAATTGCCCTTCCCTGGTAGGAGGGTCTCACGCAGTCAGTCAAAGGCAAAAAGCCTGACCTGCCCACAAGCAAGAAGCAACTCCTCCTGCCTTGAGCTGGACCACTGATGGTTTTTCCTGCCTAAAACGTCATCTCTTCCCGGGTTTTATGCCTTCTGGCCTCTGGTCAAGAGATGCCATCATCCTTCCAGTTCTTAGACCTAACACAGCCCATAACTTCATCTTTGGCTCTCTTGTGTCTCCAGTTTGCCAACTGAAGATCTTGAGTCTTTCCAGCCCTCTAGAGAACATAAACCAATTCTTGGGGTGGGGGGTGCCAAAGGGGTACTATTAGTTCTGTTTCAAGATTAATACCTTGATCAATAGCCTCAATGCATTCTCAATCAAAATCTCAGCTACTATTTTGTGGAAGCCAACAGCAAGCTAATTTAAAGTAAGGAAAAAATATCTAAAAATCCAAAGTGGCAATCTTAAGAGAACAGTGAAAGGGACCAGACTTCTCATAAAACTACAATAACCAAACAGAAAGGAACAGAGAAATAGATCCATGAACAGCAGACTCTAGAAACAGGACCACACACATATATTCATTTAATATCTTATAATGGTACCAATGGAGTTCAGTGGAGGAAAAGGAAAAAAGACCTTTTAATAAATAGTTCTGGTGTATCTAGGTAGCTACACAGAAGCAGAGAAAACCTCTGACCACTCTATCCAGAACATAGATTTGAGGCGAATACCAAGTCAGGTATTTTGCTCTTCATTTTGACCAAGTACCTAAGAGAAACAACCCAAGGAGAAGGATTTATTTTGGCTCAAGCATGATCACTTGACCCCATGTGCTTGGTCAGAAATCCTGGTGGCGAGAGTGTGGCAGAGGCTGTTCTTCATATCTCACAAGCAGAAAACAGATAGAAAGGGGTTACAGGGTGGAGCCAGGGCAAGTAAAAGCCCCAAGGACAGATCCATGATAATGCACTTACTCCAATGAGGCCCTTCCTCTGCCTTCACCACCTCCCTATAATGCTATTATTTATGAATGTATTTATGGTCTGACCTGATCCATCAGATCAGAGCCTCATGATCTGTCTCTAGAACACAAACACCCAGTCATGCGCTTCACAAAGTCCCTAGGTGTTTTCCTCGTCCAACCAAGCTGACCATCAAGATTAACCGTCACACTACCACGCTGCCACCTAGTACTGCACACAAGAAAAAAATAGGCCTGTCCCTGTTCTGTGGACCATGAAGGTTGGAAAGGGGAGTTGTCGAACCTTTTTTTTTTGAAATGCCCATGGTCAGTTTTTATTCAGAAAACAGACGCAGACATACCTAGAATTTTCACTGCCCAAAATTCCAAGCAAGGGGAAATGGTAGAGAGAGGTTGTTGAGACAGATGCTGACAGTAAGGAGCTGCTTAGGTTTGTGAGTGAGCTGGAGTAAGTGATTAGCCAATGCTTCCTGGAGAACAAGGTCATTCGGGCAAGGGGAAAGCCGTAGGCATTTCCAGACACGATTTCTGCATTCTCTTTCCCATAGCGTAAGGAGATAATGCCCCTTGCCTAGCCCTAGCCTGGCTTTACAGATCCACTTGCCATTATTACCCAGCTTCTAACATCTCAATGCAGATATATGCAATTTCATCTGTGCAGCAAGCAGACACTCGTGACCATGTACCCAGCCTAAACATTACAGCATTCCCAAGTGTCTCTGCTCCCAAGGGAGAGGAGCAAAGAGAAAGAACATTACAGCCGCAAGATGGCCTCCATTCAGCGGGGCTAGAACACAGTCCAGCTGTTTCTGGGAATGCTCCTCAGAACACACAGCTCAACCCAGATGTGAAGAAGGGGAGCTAGGCAGAGGGAAGGGGCAGATTAGCCTTCTTCAATCATTTCTCCGTCTTTAAGAAGTGTCGCTGGGCTGAACACATGCATGACATTTTCCACACACCTGACGGTTTCTTTGGAAGCTGCCTGTGAGAAAAGTCACTAAACTAAGGAACACATCAAGTAGGATGCTCTTTCTATGAGATTTTACATCAGTTCCCTCAATGAGATTTTGTTAATAGATTAAAAAAAAACAAACAAAGCAAAACTTGATTTGCCTCCCAGTTTGATTGGTGGTGGCCTCCACACCTACAAGGAGGACTCAAAAATAGTCCACAGCACCACAGCACCAAACACAGTCAAAATCAACAGGACCGCATTCTACTTACAGACACCTGTTCAAAGGTGGACCCTGGAAAGTGTTGGACAAGAGGCAAGCCTGTACCTGCATTTACTGAACATTGTTCTTGGGGCTTTTCCATATGAATGGTGCAATCCTTACAGCAAGGCTGTGTATAGAGACGCTGCTGCTGTCTCTATTTTATTGTCTTATTTTGAGACACAATCTTGCCATACATTCCAAGCTGGCCTCAAACTCGAAGCCTAGCTCTGGTATTACACAAGTGATCTACCATACCTGCTCTTATCTCTATGTTGAGGGTAGGAATGAGATTAAAAACAGAGTAAATAAACTATCCAAAGACATACATCTGCACCTGCAAAGCATATGCCACAGCCCATATGCTATGGTGACCCTTTCCTAAGGTTGTGGAAATTGGAATGAAGCTCTGCCCTGTTTCTGTACAGTTGTGCCAGGCTGAGGCCTCACTTGGGTGGGGGGGGGGTCACACAAATGCCAACCAAATGACCCTAATGGTCAGTCTGTAAAGCAAGGCTGTGTAATCAGCCTTTTGGCAAAAAGGGGCATTCCACTGCTGACTGACTGTGGCATCAACTGTGACTGTGGCAGATAGCTATTCTAAGCTGGGCATGGTGGCGCACACACTTTTAACCCCAGCCCTCGGGAGGCACAGGCAGGCGGATCTCTGTGAGTTAAGGCCCACGAGACAGCCAGTGTTGAAAACAGACCCCCCCCCCACACACACACACACACATATACCCCTCAGCAAACCACCACACAGTTCCTGAGGAGGCAGGCCCAAAGG
The DNA here is from genome assembly GCA_907164525.1 of Lophiomys imhausi. Classification (NCBI taxonomy): domain Eukaryota; kingdom Metazoa; phylum Chordata; class Mammalia; order Rodentia; family Muridae; genus Lophiomys; species Lophiomys imhausi. The sequence continues at coordinate 286,650 of CAJQZJ010033514.1, read as the reverse complement.
ATCTCCTGGAGAAATGGCCTCACAACAAAATTGCAATATTGGTAGGTAGTGCTTGTGATGGAGCGGTCAGCCCAGAGGACTGAGGAGTGGGGGGGACTATCAAGTAGACAACAGGGAGGAATCTAGGCCACCCACTTCGACAGACAAGAGCCATGGTACTGGACCATGCCATGGCTGCTCAGTGTGAAGTGTACGGTGAGCCGTGTCTGACCGTGTCTGGTCCTTCTTGCAGATGGGAAGCTATGGATCCCCTCAGAGACCACTCAGGGATTTGTGTGGTAAGCTCCTGAGAGCTCAAGTACCTCCTGTGACACCTCTGCAAACATCAGCTCTTTTCACAGAGTAACTGGGGAGTGGAGAAGCTCAGGTCTCAAAACATCCTGTTCCGGCCAGGTGCGGGGCCACCCGGAGCCCCCACCCTCTCAGGCGAACTTACTGCTGGGGCAGCAGGTTTGTTTTCAGAGCCAGCTTGGGCTGCATGGCAAAACTCTGTTTCAAAATAAAAGAAGAAAACTAAAAATAGGCAGAAGAGGAAAGGAAGGAGGGTGGCTACACTAGACTGTGAGAATTAAGAGTCAAGAGCGAGTTGGTGAGGACAGCCACACACACCCACATAGAAATGTGCAGATAAGAAGGGACATGCAGAATGGCCCAGGTTGCAAATGCCCTCTGATGATACAGCCCTGCCTACCCACATGGGAGCAGAAAGCTAGTGACTATTATCATGCCCTTATCAGTACCGGATCATTACCATTACTGTAAGTAGCATTTGCACAAAGGGCTGTGCTGGGCACTCTACTAGAAACCCGAGGGGCAAAACAGTCCACCTCTGAGGATACCGAAGCTCCCAGAAAGAGAGTGCGCCTTTTCCAAAGGCCATCCATGAGAAAGTGACCCAGCAGAGTGTCACTTCTCATTCGCAATCCTAGCCCTCTCCTACTCAGCATGCTATGAGGCAGAGAAAGGGCCTTTAAGGTAGTTATTTCATTGGACACCCTTTGTTTTCTAAAACAGTAACACACACATGCACATGCACACGCACGCACACAAAGACAGAGAGAGAGAGAGAGAGAGAGAGAGAGAGCGCACACACTGAGTTGTTGAAGACACAGAGACCATTCCCACTCTGTGAAACCCATGGGATGGCATATATAATTTTGTAAAGCTGTGCTGTTGTTGTTCTTCCAGCCTCTTAAAGACCTTTCCTCCATGCTGATTTGCTCAAGAAGGTAGAAAATGGCTTCATTTAGGAGGAAAAAAAGCATAAAGCTGGGATTAGAAGTGGGGGGGGAAGTATGAAAAAAAATTTCTTTAAATCTCAGGCCCATTGGGCTATTATGGCCCCTTAGTAATTGAGTCAGATTGACTGTTCACAAGAAGAGACCCACAAAAGATACATTCTGACCAAAGACCAGTCAAGCAGTGACCACAAAAACCCCAAGGAGTCTGAGGCAGAGTTGTCTTTGTGGGCTGTTCCTTGGAGTCTTCCCTGAGGTGTTGATCAGATGCCTGTGGCAGCAGCCCAGCCTCTACCCCACACTGGAACACTGAGGCACTCCATCTCAAGCCAGAGAGCCAGCTCCCAGCGAGGTCCAACTATCAGAAGTCTGGAATATTCACTCCTTCGGTGATGCTATCCTGTGTATGAGGACTCAGCACTGTCACCCCAGGGAGACCCCAAAGAGATGGATGTGCTGCAGTGGGTAGAAACAGATTTTTGGGAGCTATCTAACAGAGACAAAACAAAGGCTTCTAAGTGTCTTAGGGGCAGGGGCCACATCTGCTGTGCCTTTGTGGTCCCCTAAAGAGTGCCTCTTCCCCAGATTGCCAGCAGCTTATTTTTAGCTTGTGGTCACGTCCTATGTTTAGAATTTGTTAAGATACTTTTAGTTGAATACTGAAACTAGTCTCAGGTGCCATAGCAGTCTGAAATATTCGGTTTGACTTTTTGGGGGGCTGGATGGGGTAGAAGTGGGGTGGAGGAGGACCCACCTCGTTGTACATGCAAGTTTCCCACAACAGAGTCACATTCTCAACATTCCCAGCCTTAAATGATTTGATCTGAATCACTGGACTCCAGTCCTCAGAATGAATTTGTCCATATAGGGAAGTCTGAGGGAGGGGAAGGAGATGGGAAATGCTAGAATGGTTTCCAGAACCTGTCAAATCACTGAACCTGTTGCCATCCCAAAGGAATGCAGACCTGTCACCTTTGAGATGGAAGAGAGACAAGCCTACTCCAGCTGCTATTATAGGAGGATGCTGAGGTTTCTATATGAAATGTCCCCCATAGGCTTTTGAACACCTGGTCCCCAGCTGATGGTGCTGTTTGGGATGACTGTGGAACCTTTAGAGGGTGGAGCCTTGCTGGAAGTATGGCAATGGACATAGGCTCTGAGATTTTATAGTCAGGTCCCACCCCACATCCCACATGCTCACTCTTTCTCCCTCTCCCTCCTTCCCCCTCCTGTCTTCTCTCATTCTCTCTCTCTCTCCCCCCCCTCTCTCTCTCTCTCCCTCCCTCCCTCCCTCCCTCCCTCCCTCCCACTAGCCCTCCTTATCTTCCTCTCTCCCTCTCCATTTCAGGACTGTCAGTGTAATGTGATAGACAGGCTACAGCCCCTGCTGTTATGCCTTTCCTATCATGATGGAGTGTTTCCCTTCTGGAACTTTAAGCTAAAATACACACTTCCTCCCTTAAGCATTTTTTTTTTGGTGGGGGTGGGGGTGGGGATCAGGATATTTTATCACAGCAACATAAAAGTAACTAAGAAAGTTGGTAAGCAAAGTCAAGTGCATGCCCTTCTGCCTGGAAGTTTGGTAGCCCCAGACACGGCACTGGCGTTATGGGAACAAAGTACACCTGGTGAAGACGAGTGACCATCCCAGAATGTCTGGGGCAGCTGACATCCACGTCCATTATGGGGTGAGGCCATCAGCTGAGATGAATTTGCTTGACACACATCATGCTTCAAAAATTACAGGCTATATTTATCTACAGGTCCTGAAAGATGCAGGAAGCAAACCGCTGGGTAGAGAAACTGCAAGACCGCATTGACCAACCATCAGCACCGATCGATGAACAGAGTCAGTGCTATGCTGCTAAGTGGTCTGTCGCTCTCAGAAACAAAGCCTCTGGGTTAAACTCTCTGATCTCTAAGACCATGGAACTAATGCAGAGCTGAGACTCAAACCTACAAAGAAGGCAAGTGATGAAGGTTCTCTGTAATAAAGTCGGGGTTGGGCCTGGACCCAGCTAGGACAGGCAACCAGAAGATCCCGAGTATCCCTAAGGTCCCCTAGGAGAAAACACTCAAATGCAAACGCCCTGCCATTAGCTGGTGGTTTTCAAATACTAAATACTACACGTGGTGAATACTTTGCTATAGTCAAATTGGTAAATTCTCTATGCTGAAAACACAGTATGCTAGATTATGCTGAAAGCAAGTCAAATGCATATAGATTTTCATCACTATTTCTGCACCCAAAGCTCACACCTTCTGCACCGTGTAATGGTGGCCAGCACTCTTTCCTAGACTGCACGTGGTAACTGAGACCATGTACACCCTGAGACTGGGAATTATTACCACTGTAGTTAGAACAGACCATAGGAGACAGCCAGGCCAGCCTTCAACTGGCCAACATGGTTCCACTCAGTGGCAAAACAGAAAAAAAGCAGCCCACTCCAGCTTGATGCCTGTAACAATGACAGTCTCCGATTCACAGACAGCCACATTCAGTTATGAAACGCATTTTACTGGCACTGGTCTGAACTCCTCCCAGCAGCCTTTCAGCTCTGTTTGTTCTAATTCTACTCTCTAGATTGAAGCAAATGTTTGTTCTTTCTAGATATAATCTTGTAAGACAATGGTATCACTCCGGAGTTTTTCCTTTTCCTGTTTCAAGTTAAATGTTCTCACTCTTTGAAATGTTCATTAGATAACATAGTCTCTGAACTCCTTGATCTCCCCTGACAGACTCCCACTTGTCTACACCTGTCTTTAAGGATGAAAACACAGCTTCCTGGTGTGACAGAGTGTGGACAAGAAAGCAGCTGCACCTTTACTGTCCGTTGTTAAGGTTCTGGGTAGTGTTTTATTGGATTCATTCGAATGACTCTCAGTTCAGTATCTCAAACTGGCCGACTTTTGTTCCAAGTCCTGTTCTTCAGTCATATGCCCCCCTTTTTGTCTTTCTTAGCCATTGGTATCTGGAGCCTGTGATGGTTTAAATAGGAACAAGCCCCCCCCCCAAAAAAAAAAATCTCAGGCATTTGAACACCTAGTCTCCAGATGGTGACTATGTTTGGAGAGGCTTAGAAGTGTCGCCTTGTTTGATGATGTATGACCCTGGAGGTGGTTTTGAGATTTTAAAGACTCCGTGTCATTTCTGGTGGGCTCGCTGCTTCACGCTGGCCATTCAAAATGTATGGGCTCCCAGTTTCCTATTACCCGCTGCCATTTGCCACCTGCTGCCATGATAGACCTTTACGCCTTTGGAACTGTAAGTCCAAATAAACCCTTCCTCCTTCTGTAAGTTTCCTAGCTCAGGGTGTTTTACCACAGCAATGGAAAAGTAACTACTACAGAGCCTACGGGCAGATCCTTGCATCCACCTGAGGGTGGGTAGCCTCTCTTCTCATAGTTCTTCCCTGGGATACATGTCATCTGCTAAGTCCTTCTGGCTTTCCATTACCCAGAATATGACCAAGATGTCACTAGTTAAAAGTTGAAGAAAGGCAGTACCTCTCTGTGCACCCTTTCCAGGTCACTGACGTACACTACCGCACACTACATTTAAGCAAATAAAATCACCTCCCAGCTCACACTTTCAATCCTGTCTGTAAAATTGTGCCATGAGCCACTACACAGAGGCGACCATGTCCGAAAGGGGAACTTTAAGGACAAAGCATGGCGCCACACACCTGTAACCGGACTACTACTCTGGAGGCTGGGACAGGAATACCTTGGGTTCCTGCTGATCCAGTCTGATCTACATAATGGACTCAGTCAAGGTTAGCTCAAAGGTAGAGTGCTTGCCTGAGAGGTTGACCTACGATCCCTCACGCTGTCACCAACATCAAGTTTCCCTAGGTTTCTGTATTGTAAAAAGTGGTTTGGCCATAGCTGCCATTATGTGTGAAGAACAGGCTATAGGGGGCTAATTTCACTGTGCTAACACAGAAAATGCAGCTAAACAGAGGTTCAGGAGGCTACTGCTGCCAACTAAGAAAAGTATTACCCTGAATAATAAGTTGTTGTTTTGTTTTGTTTTTGTTTTGCTTGAGACAGGGGTCTCTCTACATAGCCCTGGCTGTCCTGGAGCTCACGATGTAGATGAGGCTGGCCTCAAACTCACAAAGATCTGCCTGCCCTGCATGCTGAGTGCTGATATTAAAGGTGTGTGCCGCCACCCCTGACCTCTAAAAAGATATTTTGGCTAGAGAAAAGCTGTAGTAGCACTTTCCAACATTAGCTCCCTTGTCTCACGTCTGGGTATGGTTTTAAGCACCTCTGTCTCTTAGACTCATTCCTCAAGTTTCTCTCTGCAGGGTGTGCCCTGCACTCTTAGCCATGTGACCCTGAGTGGGCTGGTGCAGACACTGACTCAATGTCCTTTACTGGCAAGGACAGTTCTAAGTCGAGCACGTGCCTAGCACAGATCTGGAGACTAAGGTGTATCATCATCCCCGGGATTTGGTTTGGTTTTGATGTTTTTCCTTTCTTTCACTCTTTCTCGTACAGCCTGGTGATCTGTCTCTTTTTCAAAGATGATGGGTTTAAAATAGAAGCTGAACAGTTCTGCTTTCTCCCAAGACATCTGCCAATATTGTGTCATTTGCTATCATTGGGGAACTAGGTCTGCATTCTCAGCAAATTACTTATTTAAAGGGATCAGGGGCTGAGGTTCTAACATTAAAGCTTTGCAAATCAAAGTTTCCTTTTAATTTTTTTCTTTTTGTCCTTTCCTCCTATTGTTCTTTTCATCAAATCACAAGTAAATTACCTTAGATCACCTAAATCTACCTTTCAGAGGGACTCAGCTTACTGCAAGATGTAATTGGTTGGATGCCAGTCTCTGACCTGAGTCCCAAGATCATCCTGACATGTCTGGGAAACACTCGTTCCCTTGGTTTCCCTAAACTGTGAAATTCTCTCACAGTCATTGCAGGACTCAGATAAAACATCATTGTCGTCACGAAAGTGAGCTGCCTGGGGCTTTATCTCTCAAAATCCTAACCACCCACCGTGCAGTCAAAAAGGAAGCTAATAAAACCACAGACAGACAGACAGACCCACGAAGGCACTAAGGAGTGCGCTGCTAAGGCAAGAAAGTGGCACAGATGCAGCCCTCCCCATTAGATACTACTTCAGATGGTGTTGATTATTCCGTGGCCCGCTTCTAAGGTCTACAGTATTTAGTGAGCTCAGTGCTTTTTCTTGTGGACTTACTATGTGACAAGCACTGTGAAGGGGCCTTGAACTGAGGAGCAACTATTCGGCACGGACGGACCAAACTGTCAGGCATAATTGGCATGGTGTTTCACAAGGCAGTCTGCCTGTTACCTGTTTACTGTGTACTCACCTCCCCCATTGACTTCCTCACAGCTAAAGAAAAAGATTCCTTTTCTATGGCAGGGTGTTCTGAATTGTTCACACTTCCCCATTTCCCACAAATAATTAAAATTAACTTGCATCATTCCATTGAAGTTGCTGTTCTAATAGCAAAATATAGAGACATCCCCACCTCACTCCACCCCCTCCACCTCCCACATGCACCTCCAAGTCTTACTTCAGTCCCTCCAATCCTTTTTGGGCCTCTCCCACATTTCCCATCTTCCTGCCCACCACTGCATTCATGGTGACCAGCCCCTTGTTGGTCCAGAAATGCTTACTTCCCTCTACCTCTTATATCATATTGTAATGTTTATATTATAGATATTCCTATATCTGTACTGCCAGACTCCTGACACTGCTCACAGACAGTCCTGTGGTCGGAGTTAGTAAAAGATAGTTTAGATTAGCATCTATCAACAATAGGGAACTTGGCATCTCCTTACTTATTGATATGGGTGGAGCCAGCTATGGCTGGAGGATATGCCATTGAAAGGCATTGCTAAGAAACCTCGCAAGCCACACAGATGATGTCAGTATCTATGAGAAGATTTGGGAATCCTGAAAGAAGCTCCTTCAAACATCACAAGATGGGACCGCCCCTTCACAAGAGCATAACATAGGAAAGCATCCAAAAACATTTGATAACTACAGCAACGAGAATACTGAAAGCCACTCCGCCGATCATCACAACATCCAAAGAGATTTAAGTCAAGATCCACGAGGTCTCCCACATTCACTCTTTGCCCTCAACCACGGAGAAGCCATGAAGTCTTGTGCTCCTCTCCACCCTCACCTGCTGGGAATCCACGCTGGAAAAAAACACAGCAAGGTACGCAAAGTGTAAGGGACAAGTAGATTCCCGGAAGGCATTTGGAGAATTTTAAAAGATTGCCCTCCAATGGCAGTCTGAAAAGACTGACTTTGTAAACTGGCCACAACTTTGGGGTGAAGGTAGACTGAGCTTGTGAATTGGCAAAATAATGCCCAACAAACTTTGAGATTGAAAGACCGATGGGACAGCCGTAAACCAGGCCATCCTACACGGACCTATGCCAAGAGTGTTAACATCCTTTTAAGAAACTTAAAATAGTGTTGTTTGGGTTTTTTTTTTAAATAGGTATTAGAGTGTTTTTAGGTATTAAGGTATTCTTAGATAGATTATAGATTTTAGATTTAAGGTTTAGGTTATAGTATTTAGGTATTTTATAGGTGATTGTTAAATATTAATAACTATAAGTGTGATAAATAAAACTATTCTGCTACACAGTCCTCTAAAAATGTCCAAACTGGAAACCTGTACATTTACTCATTTTTCGAAAACACACATGGGGCTGGAGAGATGGCTCAGCAGTTAAGAGCACTGGCTGTTCCTCCAAAGGAGCTGGGTTCAAATCCCAGCACCCACATGGCAGCTCACAACTGTCTGTAACTGCAAGGTCTGACACCCTCATACAGATAGACATGCAGGCAAAACACTAATGCACATAAAATTTTTTAAAATTATTTTTAAACACACACGTGCTCACACATGCACACCCACCCAGCCCCCCATTTATACAGACTGACTACTAACTATGTGCCAGGCACAATCCTTAGTGCTTAGAACAGGACGTAGAATAAAGTAGATGGCAGCCACCACTGACAGCGTTCTAGTCCAGCAGCAGGAGACACAAAAAAAAGGATGTTAGCAGTCAGAGGTGCTTCATGCGAAAGGGACAGCTGATGCTTGGAGAGTCCTAGAACACCTGAGGCAACAGACAAAGGGCCTGTGTAAAATGCCTTGAGCAGTGTGTCTGGTAGATAGGACCAAAGGTGACGGGCAACGAGAAGGAGAAGGAAGGAGGTGCCAGCTCAATGGTGTGGACAGGAGCAGAATATAGAGTGCAGCCTGTGACCACACTAAGGCTGTGAGCACAGGAATGGCCCACCCTCCCTTAAAGCCACCAGAACCACTCAAGCCACTGTGTGGGGACAGGGACAGGAAGATGCGCAATAACATGGCTTAGACTAGACTGTCTGCAGTAGAGTTGGTAAGACGTGGATAGATATGCATGCTTTGAGAGCATGCCCAGTGTTTCAATGTGGCTGCAAACTAGAAGAGTCAGAATGACTTCAAAGTTGGGGTTCCCCAACTATAAGGGTGGTGCCAGAGGAAAGCAGATCTGGGGTTAAACAGCAGAAGTCCAGATAAGATTGACAAGCGGAGCGGACAGCCTGAATCCTGGAAGTCTTCGGGTTAGAAGGAACAATAGATGGGATGTGTGGGTTACTGGCATAAAGGCCCTTGGGACATTGTTGAGCAGTTGGTTATGGTTTTTCTCCATAGGCTGCAGGAGTGTTTTCTCTGAGTTCCAGAGTTTAAACCCAGCTCTATAATTTCATAGCAAAGTCATCTCAGGAGCACTCAACAGCTCTTGAGAATGTAAGTGTACCTACCTCCTAGGGTTACCATGAGGAAACTGAGGCAGTTTGTGTTTGTCACCCTCCACCCTGAAATGAGCACGCAATCAGCCCTCCTCACTCTCCTCACCTCTCACTCTATTTTGCCAAACATGACCTTGAGTTCAAGTCATCCTGACCCAGACTGCTCCTGGCTCACTGTGGCTATTCTGGTACTTCATTGTTTTACAGAAAGCCCAGAGAAGGTTCCGGGTTTCCATCTCAACAGGTCAGAATGTGTTATTTCTGACCTGAAAATACTTTGGAAATTCAACTCCTATGTCTTTCTTTTCTGAATGACGTATTTTTTTTTTCTAGACTCGGTCTCACTGTGTAACCCCAGCTGACCCTAAACTCACAATCTTCTTGAAGAAGCCTCCAGAGAACTGGGATTTCAGCTGTGTGCCACCAAGCCCAAGCTCACTAACATCATTTTAATTAGAAAGGGACTCTAGCAGGGCCACGTGACAAATGCTTATAATCCCAGATACTCAGGAGACTAGAAAGGAGGGTCAAGAGATCAAGGACAGTAAATTAGTGAGACCCTGTCTCAGATTCATGATGTAAAACAAAACCAAACTCCATCTCACGTCTACTGGAAGTAAGGCTTACTATGTGGAAAGCCCTCGCATCCCGGCGCCACTCCTGTGGGATGTCTTCCTACCACACCAGACCTACACACTAGATGTCATGAGCATGTTAAACAGAGATGGAGACTCCAGTGAGCTCCTATAAACGTCAATGAACTTAGGCATACTTTGGCCCCAAGCCAAGTTGGTTACCTGCTCATTCTCCTTCCTCGAACTTCTTCTGCCCAGCTCCTGTGACTCCTGAACAGGAGTCCATGTCCGGGCCCTCTCTACCTTTGCTACAGAGCCCCAGGGGCAGGCATATATTCCTTGATAGCTGAGCTCTGTCTAGTTACTATGGCTGTGAAGAGACAACATGGCCAAGACGACTTATAAAAGGAAGCATTTAACTGGGGGCTTGCTTGCAGTTTCAGAGGGTTGGTCTGCACTCTTCATGTCGGGGAGCACAGCGGCAGGCTGGTCGGCATGGCACTGAAACAGTAGCTAAGAGCTTACATCTGTCTGACCCACAGGCGTCAGGCAGAGAGATAGAGATAGATAGATAGGTAGGTAGGTAGGTAGATTAGAAAGAAAGAAAGAAAGAAAGAAAGAAAGAAAGAAAGAAAGAAAGAAAGAAAGAAAGAAAGAAAGAAAGAAAGAAAAAAGGAAGGAAGGAAGGAAGGAAGGAAGGAAGGAAGGAAGGAAGGAAGGAAGAAAGAAAGAAAGAAAGAAAGAAAGAAAGAAAGAAAGAAAGATAGATAGATAGATAGATAGATAGATAGATAGATAGATAGATAGATACAGGGTGACTGAACCTGAAGAGGGCTTTTGAAACCTCAAAGCCCACCCCAGTGACACACCTTCTCCAACAAGGCCACACCTCTTAAATCCATCCCAAATAATCCCACTAACTGGGGACTGAGCCTTCAAAGTTATGGGGGGCAATATTAGTATTAGTGGAGACTTCCTGAGAACCATATGCCACCACTCCATCTCCACTGCAACCACCATAAGTGGAATTGAGTTGTAGTGTGAACGTGGAGCCCCCACCCCCACCCCAAATGCAATGGGTTCATAGTTTCACTCTCTCATATCAGTCAGAGCAACTAATCCCTAGTTTCCTTCTTACTCAAAGAAGCAAGACTTGATAATGTTCCAGTAAATGACAGGGAAGACGGTCCAGTCTGTGAGCCACAGAGGCCTAAGAGTGAAGACCGGCCGGCACCAGTCACTGCACTGTTAACCTAGGGCTCAGTTCTGTGGGGCTCAGCTTATTTGTAAAATGAGCTATGTGGCCAGAATTACAGAGTTGTTGTGAGGACTAAATGGGAAACGAACCAGCAGACCCTCAGCATTCAGAGCAGAAGTTCTAATGCATCCTAACTCCCTGGATCTTTGGAATGGAATATCTGAGGAGAGGATGCTCTTTCCCTGGGCTTCTGTCAGCTACAACAGTACCTCTCATAGTTTTCCTATTCTATAGGAAGATTTTGCTGAGGTTTCTCAAGTCTGCAGGTGGAAACGGAAAATGGTCTGGGGTAGGAGATGGAACTTCTCACCAGAGTCTGATGGGGAAATCCCTCTAAGTATCTTCTGTAATTAATAACACTCAGAATTACTTACTTCTGCAATTAATAGCACTTAAAACAAAGAAGAGTTAGAAAGGTACCATCCTTCAGAGTCACCGAGGAGAACAAAGTGCTTGAGTCTGCTAGTGGCATGGTTTCAACCTGAGGCTCAGAACCAATACACATCAGGGCAGGCTCAGAGGACCTGAAGCAGTGGCTGAGAGCAGGAAGTAGCCTATTCACTGCAGCCTTTGACATACTCCTGTCAAAGCAAAGAGGCCAGAATCCTGCTATTACTTGTGTAAGTGGAGTTCCTGTGTAAGCAAACCAAAATCCTGCTTAGTGCAAATACTGGCCTGCCAACAAAGATATCACCAATCATACGCCTCCTGCTGGTCTTCACACAGGGTCTTTTACCCTGATCAATCCGAGTCCATGAAACCTCACTGACCTTCTCTGGTTCCAGTGGTGCCCTGCTGCTTGAATAAGCTGTTATATTCATTTTGTTTTGAATGTCTGCCACTTCCCTCTCTCTCATGGAGACATCATGAGCCCTTACTTTAGCACACGGTTCCACCCCACCCTGTGGTACTGCTGCACCCAGACCTCCTCATGGAGGAAAGGCTTACTTGGGCCTGCCCGCACAGAAAATGGGCTGCAGAATTAGATTCCTGATCATCACCCCCAGATCAAGGTAGCCTGGTCCCACGTGACAGAGACCATGGAAGACAATTCACTCTGTTCACACATAGGGATTTAGACTTTCAGAATGGCAACTGACCAATCCAAAATCTGCCTCTCTAAAATCAAGTCCTAGGACTAATGACTTTTTATTTATTTATTTTTGACTAATGACTTTTTAAAAGATCAGTATCACTTGACAGTAAAGTTTCTTTTCAATCATAGCACACTAGCTTAGTGGGGGGGGGGGGGGGGGGGGCATTATGAGCTACACCTTTACAGGCAAGAAATTACCAAATGGTGGTTCTAAAACTTGGAGTCCTGTTATTACCAGGGTGCCCTCCTTTCCCAGCTGGGTTCATTTTTAACAAGAGACCCAGGGAGTCTTAGGACCAGACAACTGGCAAGCAATGTCCACATAGTTAAGGAGAGGCACACCTGACCCACAGTGTGGAGCCATCATTCACACACATTACTTTGGACAGCTTAACTTTCCTCAGCAACGGTCATGTGCCACACTGCACAATGACCAGCTCATTAAACCTCTGTCAGAATAGTAGCAGCCCTGAGCCTGAGGACCTTAGCAAACAATACCCCTCTCACTCTCCTCAGCACTGCATGATTAGCTATTAGAGTGCCTGAGACCAGGACTCTATATCTGCCCATCTGCAGAACGCAAGCGCTGACACCAGGGACTTCCCATAAGCCTCAGCAGTAGGAGGATGTAGATGGGCAGGATGCCAGTAGGGTAGAAGGGCCTCCATGAGCAGTACTAGCTCCAAGCTGAGACTTGGATACAGTTCATGTTGCTTCCTCAGGAGGTGCCCTAGGGAGTGGCATCAGCCAGCAAGGTGCCCCGGAGCACCACAGGAGGAAGGGAAGCTTGCCTTGAGCTTCCTCTAGCCTCTGCTTTTATCCCACCCTGCACAGCTATCCCCCAGCTCCCTTGGGGAATATTCAGGACTCCCACTCTTCCTCCAAGTCTGTACTCAGCCCTGCCTCATGGGGTTCCTCCCCTGGAAGACAGACTGGCCAGACTCTGGGTGACTCTTACCTAAGGAACCTGCACCCCCACTGTCTGCACACTCTCTCCCATTCTGTGACCCTTCAGAGGTCTCAAGAGGATAGGGAACCAGGGTTAGGGCTGGGGGGGGGAGGCCTTTGGTACTGTGCCTGGCCTTCAGATCAACCAGCCCATCATTTCTCTTCTCTCTCAACAGCTCAGCCTAGGGTTTTGATAAAAGTGGCCCACTTGTGATTCACACGTTAGTATGCAATGTATTAGTCGGTTCACATTCTTTCACACAGACGTGTCCCATATCCTGGTGATTCAGGAAAAAATAGCATCTACCCTCTGCAGCTTAGACCCTAGGGGAAGAAAATGACCTGGTGGGTAAGAAACTGTGTAACACCTTAAGAACTACAGGCTGCCAGATTTGCTAGAGGAAGTCAGAAAAGTGAAGGTTTGTCCCATTTTGAAGGATGAATAGGAGTTTACCAGACAGGTAAAGCAAGGTAAAGGAGTCCAGTTGAGGACAGCAAGGCAAAGACTGGGTCATATATGGGCCTGTTGTGGTCAGGGGTGGGGAAGCTGGGAGAATTTTTTTTTTCCAGACAGGGTTTCTCTGTGTAACAGAGCCCTGGCTGCCCTGAACTCACTCTGTAGACCGGACTGGCCTAGGAACTCACAGAGATCTGCCTCCCTTTGATCCTGGGTGCTGGGATTAAAGGCGTGTGCCACCAAGCCCTGCAGCTGGGAGAAGAAGCTCAGTGATGAGCTACTAGGAGGCCTCTGCTTCTGGAATGACTGGCTCCACTCCAAGCAGGGGATATCATGATACTGTTTTCTCTAAAGCGATAGTTCTCAACCTGTGGGTCGTAACCCCTCTGTCATACCTCTCTCAAAAAAATGTTTGCATTATGATTCATAACAATAGCAAAATTATAGTTATGAAGTAGCAATGAAAATCATTTTATGGTTGGTGGGTCACCACAACATGAGGACCTGTATTAATGGGTCACAGCATTAGGAAGGTTGAGAACCACTGCTCTAAACTGTGATGAGCTTTGGTGGGATGCGAAGAAGCAAAGAGGTAGTAACCTTTTGGCAAGATAGCAGGCAAGCTGTGGCCATCTCCTGGTCAATATCCCAGTCGTGCTGACCAGCTGATGCTGAACTCAGTCACGTCCGCATAGGAATGTCAGGCAAAGTAATGGGGACAGAGAAGATCACAAAGAGATTCCCCCCCCCCCCCCCGCCAAGAGAAATGCAGACATTCTAAAGGGACACTTGGAGCCATTGCTTTAGCTGTCAGACTGCAGAAACAGTGGACCCCAAGAATCTGGAATTCCCCTCAAGGATCTCACAGTGAAGGAAAAGGCTGAGTTCCTGGAGACAAGCAGAGGAGGAAGTTGTCTTCTGTAGAAAGGGTAAACTTACAAGGGGAGAATAGAACTAAGGGAACTATAGGTGGAGATCACACCTTGTCCAGGACTGTTTGGTTATACAGACTCCTGGACATCTAGCTAAGCCTCATTCATGTTAGATCCCAAACACGGACTTCAGGGAAGAGGTCACTGGATCTCTGTCTCTCTTCCCAGGCTGCTAGGGCTCAGGTGCCCACCCTACAACTCAGTAACAGGACCAACTGCCGGGACAACCCAAGAAACAGCACGTTGTGTCTAGAAGCACAAAAGTCCTCAAAGGAACCTGAACAACTCAAACCTGTGTTTGCATTCCTCCGTTGCCTTTTACTGCCTGCACACACACGAATGAGAAACTGTCTTTTCATCTTTGAAAGGATTACACACACGCACAGACACACACAATCATGGGCGCGTGAGCACGTGTGTGCACGCGTGTGTGTGCACACACACATACATGCCAGACCCCATAACCTAATTCTGAGCCCTAAAGGTAATTTTCACTCAAAGTGGGTGCTGTAAGCCCTCTCTGTTGCTAAACTAATAATTATTAATATATTTGTTTTTCTCTTGGTGAGGCTTCAAAGAGCCCCGCCAGGGAGCAGGCGGAGTCAGTTCCCAGAGGCACAGGGCTGCTCTGTCTCTATGGGAGACAGAAGAATGCTTCCAAATGCTTTCCGCCTCCCCCACTGCTCTCCTCCTCTGTAGGATCAAGTTTCCCCCTGACCCTGTGGGTCCTAGAAGAGCTCAAGGCCTCGAACTGAGTCCTTTTCAGGGGTGTCACATGACAGCCTGGCGGGCGCAGCTGCTCCCAGCGAGGGCATTAATAATACAGGCCTTTTTCCGCAAACTCTGGCAAACATTCTGAAATGACAAGTGAAAACACTGTGTCTAAATTCTCACTGGGGCTGCGGGTGGGGGTGGCCAGAGTAACTCATCTCTGTCAGGAGGGACTTGGAGCTCTCAGGGGAGGCTAAAGGAAATAGCTAGGGGCTATTTGCACAGGGGGAAGTGTGCAATCTCAGGCACCTGCAGGCTTCAAGGGAATGCTGTGGAGTCCAGAAGCAAGGGAATCCAGCCCTGCGACTTATTAGCCCAGTGGTGAACAGAGCCGTGGGTTGCCTCTTTGAAAGAGCAAATCACAACAGCACAGTTGCCTGAGACTTGGGGTGAGGGGCCTGGAGGACTTGCACGCCCTTCGTTCATAAGGTGTCTGCACCTAAGACAGTAAGGCAGCCTGTAAGCACCAATAACTGAAGCAGGACGTGGTACCCAGGAAGAAGACCCAGGCTTTGCACACATGTGGGGCATGCATGTGTGTGTGAGTGTGCGTGAGCGTGCATGTATGGGTGCAGTGTACACAGCACTGTCAACACATAACTGAAACCAGCCCCTCGCTGGCTCTCAGCCTCAGCTTCCTTAGTAGGAAGATTTGGAATGACTCCACACAGCTTGAAGGTTTTAGAATGTGATGTATGTAGAACACCACACATCGCCCTGAAGCAATGTGTGGAAAGAGCATGCACCCTAGGCCCACCTCACTCACCCCTGTGGTGTGGGTACAGTTGAGCACTCTTATGGAAATCTGTCTGTGCTACATTACTGTTCAATGGGACAATACAGGCACACACACACACACACAGGTACACGCACACACACACACACACACACACACACACACACACACACACACACAC
>CAJQZJ010033514.1:255119-270645 GCA_907164525.1 Lophiomys imhausi | reverse complement strand
ACACACACACACACACACACACACACACACACACACACACACACACATCCTGGAGTGGGGATAAGAGAGAGACAAGTTGAGAAGTGAATGAACAGGAAAGCTTGCTGGGGAGAGAGAGGTGTGGAGAAGCTGCTTGTGCGTCTGTGACAGACAGGGTTCGAGGTTCGGGAGTGGCACGAGATGACTGGGACCGAAGCAGCCCTGAGGAGAACATGAGGACGGAGCAGAGATTGGCTATCCTCGCCTAGCTGAGTTTTGCCCCCATCCACTCTTTTTGTCCCATTTCCCTTCCACTGCTCTGGTCCCCATCACCTACCTTCAGGACACTCACCACAGCCTCCTAACCAACCTCTGCTTCAAATGCCTCGCCTGCACCAGGTGACGTCTCCCTCAAGGCTAGCTCTGAATAATCAAAAGTGCCTCAGACACTTACACAATCTCTATGTTTAATCCGCTCTGCAGAAATTTCTCAGTCTAGCAGAGAAAAGTACAAGCTTTGCTCTCCAGCACCACCCTTCGAATCCACAGACCCTTACACTCTAGGCCCCTCGCTGGCCAATGGCCCTTCACTTACCCTGGCCTGATGCCCTGGCCTCACACCGTCTTTCCTCAATTCCACCTCTCAGATCTGAGCACTGTAATCAGCTCATCCCTTCTTCTCCGGAGATCATGCATCCAGGCCTGCAAAAGCCTCCAGCTATGTACAAATGTAGGAGGCGCATCTTGATCCTTGTGCACACCACAAGGGACTGTAAAAAGACCTCTCTCTCTACCTGCTCTACATGTGACAGTCATGGAGCAAAAAAAAAAAAAAAAAACGAACACAGGCCTTGAAACTGCCACAACCCCATGCCACAGAGCCTGAGGAGCCAAGTCAAGTTCAAGTCAAGGTTAAACTTGTGTTCAACAAGAAGCTGGCGAGCTGCAGAAAAGCAGCCATTGTACTTGCTTACGTCTTTATTCACTTTAGCGCCCAGCCCACCTGGGGACTTCAGCAGGCTATCGGTAAAGGACAATTGAATTAATTAATTAAGAGATCCCTCCTGCTGGAAGCACAGCACTAATCTTATACAAAATAAAAATATTCTCATCCATTGCCTTGAAAGGTGACCCAGCCAACAATGGACTGTGGCAATTGCTGCCCAAGTGAATAATGTACTTTTAAAAAATCGTTCTCAAGCTGGGCGGTGGTGGCGCACGCCTTTAATCCCAGCACTTGGGAGGCAGAGGCAGGCGGATCTCTGTGAGTTCGAGGCCAGCCTGGTCTACAAAGTGAGTCTAGGACAGCCAGAGCTGTTATACAGAGAAACCCTGTCTCGAAAAATCAAAAAAAAAAAAAATTGTTCTCTCTCTCTCTCTCTCCCTTCCTCTCTCACACACATTTATTTATCATGTATTTGTTTTGTGAATATATGTGTGGCTGCATGTACCACGCATGGCATTTGTGTGGAGATCAACAAGTAACACAGCTAACAGGAGTCTTGTTTTCTCCCTCTGCCGTGTGAATCCTGGGATGGAACTCAGTTCTTCAGGCTTGGTGGGAAAAGCTTTTACCCACTGGGTCGTCTCTGTGTCATTCTTCTAACCTGGGTTATTTTCAGGGACTACTAATTGAACATCGGTAAAGCTGTTTGAAAAGTTTTATATCACAGTCTAAGCCCCCCCCGTGGTAGCACAAGAGTCGCAAGCACACTCCGTAACAGAAAAAAGATGGCTACCCTTGGCGGCACAGACTCAGAGTGAAAGGCAGGACAGGATGACCCTTGTAGAGCAGTCTGTGTTGAGGAGGAATGGTCCTGAATGGCCAGGTATTGGGCCAGGCCACAGTCATCACCTAGCACGAAGGACCAGATACCTTCCCTAACACCACACAAGGACTCTGCCTGCTGCCCACAGCAAAGGCCTAAAGCCCCAGGTCAGCATCACCGCCTGAAGAAGCATCCTGTCTCTCAGACTGCTTACTCACACAGCATCAGAGTTTCCTGCACAGAATTTGTAACTTCATATTTGCTGGTTATTAGTATATTTCTCTCTTTAGACCATGTATGTGAGGGTGAGGACCAGGCTCATGTGCTCAGGGGGCCCGGCACAGAACCAAGATGCACCACCAAAAGACTATATGGAATACATCCCTGAAGGCCAGGGTGAGGCATATATTCAGTTTTCTTCCAGCAGCCCTGCCCTGTGTATTCATGCAGGGGGCCACCTGAAGGAGAGGGAGCCAAGGACAGGTACCAATTGAACAGCCCCCTGGGGCCACTCACCCTGCCACCCCCAATCTGTCCTCTCTACCCATGAGGCAGCTGTCACTCTTACGTTCTTTAGAGGGAAGGTTACCAGAACCCAGACTGGTTGTAATAGAGTGTCCACACTCCTTCCCAGCCGTTCCTGCTGGGAGAGGGGCCGGATGGTAGTCTCTACACTTCACACTCAAATCGATGTCACATGCTAACCCCCAGGTCAGGAACTGTTGTATCATCTCCGGCTTCACTCTGGGTCTGTTTACCAAAACAGCTAATGGCCTTGCCTTGGCATCCAGGGCACAGAGAGACAGGAGCAGACAGAGGGGCCCAGCTGGTGGGATGCAGCAAGTTCTAGTGGGTCATAGGGCTCCTAGTGGCGGCTAGCAATGACAGAAAGGCTTGCCAGAGCAAACATTGGTGGAAGTACGCGGAGAGCCTTTAATCTTTTTTGGTAAAAGTAAACAGGTACAACAACAACAATGACCTTTATTTAGTGTATCATGGAAAATATATAGCTCTGGGACAGTAGGGGATTTTTAAAGGGGGCTTTAGGATTGGTCGGTCTTGATGCTCTCTTTGCATGAGGGATATGTGACTCTCCTACCTGTAGCCAGGTTGTTTACAAGCCTGAAGGCTTTACAAGAACCCAAGGAGGGAACATTCTCCCCAACCTGCCAACATTGGGGCTAGGAACTTGTTCAACCTTCAACCTTCTTGCTAGCTTCCATGGGCATTGTTTATGATCTTAGCTGTATGGCACATAAGAGATTCACAAATGCCCAATGAGGGACATGTACCTTCCTCCTCCAGCCTCTCCCCTGGCTGTATGAATAGGTCCTGACCAGGCTCAGAAACATAACAGCAACTCCCAGATGGGTATAGTATTTGGAACTTCGGCCTGAGTAATACCTGTGTGCAGGATGGGTTCCCTCAGGTCTCCAAGGAAGTTTCCGTTCTCCCTGGAAAGGCATTCACCCACATCAGCCCTGTTTTCCATTGCAAACATGCCTACCTGGCAGCAAACTCTCTTCCCTTGAGTTCCTAAGGGGAGACTCATGACCCTTAGATGCACAGCAAGGTATTCACCACATCAGGTTCTTGTCACAAATCTAGCTACTAATCAGATAGAGTAGTAGACACAGGTGGCCACCTATTTGCTAGCTATAAAAGCTTTCTGCATGCCTGCTTCTCTGGGTACGAATATTTAAACTATGCACCTCCCAGAGCTGTGGTGATGATGAAATGAGTTAATGAGAATTCTCGGTGCCCACAACATGAGCACAGTGCCGTGGCTAACTGCCTGTGCTCTTTCTCCAGCAGCCAGGGGCTGCCTCTGTACCTAGAAAGAGTAGAAGACACTGGTTCTAAGGTGGGCCTGACGATGGGCAGCTGCCCTTGGCACTGTCAGACCAAACACACTGAGCAAACAGTCCTCCTGGCCAGTTCCAGAGGCACAAATGTTGGCACACTGGTACTAGGGAGGGGCAGGGTGGGACCTCACTGAAAAGCATTTGCAGGTTTGCTCCTCTGTGGAGGAAAGGAAAAAAAAATCAGCCCTCCCTGGAAAACCACACAGCTCTACAAAATATCTCCTTCCTTAGACACCCAGAACAATGAACAGGATCAAAGGACAAAGAGGGAACATGTCCAGGACAGCTCAGGACATGGTGGAGAAGGAGAGCCAGCACTAGATCCACATGCTTCTCCAGTGGAGGGCATGCTAGGCTGCAACTGCAGATGGGTCCAGATTCCGGGGGGCAGAGAGCATATCACTCTCCGTCAGGAGAATGAGCAGAAAGGCACAGGAAGCTAACATGGCACACTTACTTGTGAAGCTGAAGGCAACAAATGGGCATCATCACCCAAAATGAGCAGGGACACAGGGAGGGTGTAGAAGGGATCGTCACACTATAAAACATTCAGACAGTCTCTTGAAAAACTGAACAACACGTTTGCCTTTGAACCTGTTTCTAGTCCTGGGCACTTGCATGGTGGGGGGGTGGGGGGGAGGTACTATGTTCACACAAAAGTGTGTCCACTGCTGACATCAGTCCAATTTTCAACATCCCCAAGCCTGAGTGAAAATAACTAAAATATCTTTCAATGAGTGAAGGACTGTATTGGTTTGAATGAGAAATTGGTCCCCAACAGGCTAACATATTTAAACACTGGGCCCCAGGGGGCAGTGCTGTTCGGGGCAGGTTACAGAACCTTTAAGAGGGATGACCTTACTGGAGTATGGTATGCCACTAAGGGAAGGTGTTGAGAGTTCACAGCCTTGCCCCACTTCCAGTTCACTCTGTGTTTCCTTCGTGTAGCTGAGATGTGATCCTCAGCTTCCCTTTCCCGCCAGCATGCCTGCTGCTTCCTGCCATCCCTACCATGATGAACTCTAACCCTCTGGAATCATGAACAAAACTAAGCCCTCTTCCCTAACTCGCTTCTGGTCAAGGCATTTTAACGCAGCAACAGAAAGGTAACAAATGCACAGGGGAGGGTGTCATGCATCCACACCATGGAATAGTACGCAGCTATGAAGAAGAGAAAACGAACGATCATCAACAACCTCAGTGGGCTGGAGGGGCACTGCAATGAGTGCCCAAAATGCATCTCAAAAGATCACACATTGTGTGAGACAATTAACCAGGTGGGGAACGGGGAGGCACCAGCTCGATTACAAGAGCTGAGCACCAGGGAGGGGCTCTGTGGTTATGCATCCCAACGGCAGTTGTGGAGGCAGGTCTTGTCTCCGCCAAGAAGATCTGAGCATGCAAGTGTCTGGTTCCCGCCCTTCCCAGTGCACAGGAGAAACCACACTTGTGTCCTAGCTCTCCGACCCACCTATGGGGCTTTCTGAGGATCCTGTAATTATTTCTAAACAAAACGGATTTTAAAACAGGAGTGCACAGGCAGTAATCAGGGGGGCACTGGGATTCCCAACCACACCCATCTGCTCCAAACCCCAGTGCCCAAAGCAGGTCCAACCACCCATGGCTCTGAAGGTAGAGTGAACAAACCTCTACTCACCACTGTCTACCTCCACCACTATACAAGCTAACTCTTCGTATCCTGTAAAGCTACCTACCCCTTCTCCACCCAAGATACTTCCCACGTTGGCGTTGCTGCCCTCCTCTTACCAGAATGTGCACCATACTTATTTGCCTCAATATAATTAACTGGATTACTTATTTTGCATCTCTGGCCTCATGAATGGCACAGAACTTGAGGAAATGATCACAAAACCTAGCCAATAAAGCCTTGTTGATAGAACATATGAGGAAATCTTTCACTAGAATTATAAGAAGAAATTCAATGCAATTTTTAATGAAAACATTTTTTTTATAAAAGCCCAGAGATTTGAACTGAAATTTCATGTAAGGAGCTATGTAGATAGCCAACCCATTCATGAGAAAAGGCTTGAGCAACATTAACCTGCAGGGAAATGCAAACACTGCAAAGAGGACATCCCAGGGAAAGTGGCTAAAGCTGAAATCACCTGGCAGACTGAATAAAAAAGAGACATTAAAAAAAAAATGAAAGGAATTGATTGGTCCTGGGTACGAAAAGATGAAGGAAAAAGTTTATTGTGGATATGTAGGAGGGCATGGCCGGAGGCAGGGACATCTGGGAGAGTCCAGAGTAGACATGACCAGACTGAGCTGTGTCTTGTGGGGAGAGAGGGAGGGGAAGAGAAAGGGAAGAGCAGGGGAACCAGATGTAGGAGCCAGGCGGCCCAAAGTACAAGGACAGTGGGTAACCAAAATGTATGAATTTTAATGAAGAGCACCCCAGCCCCCTGGGCTGGAGAATTCAGGGTAAGGGACCGGGTATGCCAGCCAGGAGAGCCCAACAGCATAAGAAATAATCCTAAGGGTTGAAATGAAATCAAGAAGCGTCCAAACAACAAAGAGAACAATCACCAGAGTGAACAGACAGCCCACAGGATGGGAAGAAGTCTTTACCAAGTATACCTCAGGCAACAAATATGTCAAGGAACTGAACAGGCAGCAAATAGACTCTAAAATGTTCAATGTCCTTAGCCACCAGGGAAATACAAATTAAAACTAGTTTGAAATTCCACCTTATCCAAGTCAAGAAAACAAACAACAACAAATTCTGGTGAAGATGTAGGGGAAAGGAACCATTATTCACCGCTAAGGAGCGTGTAAACTAGTACAGCCATGGTTGAATCCATATGAAGGCTTCTCAGCAAACTGACACAGAACTACCACATGAGTAAGTTGTACTGCTCATGGATGGATTCCCAAAAAGGTCAGTCAAGACACCAGACAAATGCCTCACACGTCTTATGTTTGTAGCAGCACCCTGCACAATGCCATAGAGGTAGGACCAGCTTGATGTCCTTCAACTGAGGAAAAGATAAAGAAAAGGTGGTCTAGCTACACAACAGAATTTCATGCAGCCATGAAGAAAGAAAGAAATAAAGAAAGAAAGAAGGAAGGAAGGAAGGAAGGAAGGAAGGAAGGAAGGAAGGAAGGAAGGAAGGAAGGAAAGAAAGACACTTGCAGAAAAATGGATAGAACTGGAAATGATTGCAGTGGGCTAAGTAAGCCAAATTCAGAAAGACAAATTGCCTTAAGTTCTTCTCTCATATGTGGACCCTACCACCATCCACAGAGGAAAACAAAACACATTTATCATATGCCCCTTGTAAAGAAGTCTGAGAGTTAAGGGGAGAGAAACTATGTTTCTAGCCAGCGGAGAGGGCTGGGACATTACAGCAGGCTCACTCCCTGGGTATCAAATGGAAGCTGCAGGAAGCACACAGGTTCCCTGATCTGATGTTCTCTCCCAGAATAAGGAAGAGGCCCTCCTAGGAAATCTGCAAACTCGACTGCCCCTGTCCACAGGAATTCAGAAGCAGAGTGATACTCCCTTAGGGGAGAAAATGCTTGTTCAGTCTGGGTTGGGAAACCCTGCCTGGATGACCACTTGCTTCGAAGGGCACTTGGCAGATTTGACAGGAGCTTATCTATATCCAAGCTTCAGTTTCCATACCTGAGACATGGGTGCAGACACACTGCCAGAGGGTGCAGAGATAAGAGGGCAAGCACACAGACAAAGCAGAGAGCACGGGCACTCAATCCACGGCCTGCCATTCTTCACAAAGATTCTTCACAGTCCTTAGAGTAGGACCTTCTCTGCCTGTATCAGCATCGAAAAGGAAAACCAAGCCCCCAAGGAGGAAGGAGGCTTAAATCCAAGAAAACTATAGGCTGCTTCTGAGGCCTACCAAGGCTTAGGCAGCTATGCAGGGGAAGGCCTGGGAAGGGCAGAGGCAGGACTGGCAGCTGAAGACCAGCGTCATGTTCCCTTACTGGTTACATACATAACCCCTGAGCTGGTAACCCCTAACAGCTCAAGGGTTAGGCAGCCTCAGGGCCCAGGCCCGCCTCCGTTCTAGCTTCTCCCTCCCCAACACTCCATAGCTTCGCCTCCAGAGCTGACCACCACCAGCTGCTAGGTGGCCTGGATTCCTAGGATAAGGGCCTGGATTCCTAGGATAAGGGCCCGGATGAGTGCTGTGACCCTTTCTACCTTTTCTAATTTTCCAAACCACAAGACGAAACTGGAATATCTCCCATGTCTCACCCTGACCCTAAACCCTTTTTTTTAAGGATGCGTGTGTGCACAAAGTGCAAAGTAGGAGCCAGAGAACTCAGTAAGGAGAAGGGCAGAAGCCAGGACTCCACTGTGCTAATTTAATTAGCTCTAATCTGCTGACAGCAGGGCCTCAAAGAGAGAAAGAAGCTTTCGTTGAAACTTCATGTTTGGCAGGAAGTTGCCCTCACCCTCCCTCAGAGATTATGAGTCTGAAAGCTCTGACTGGAGTCCTGGCTTTAACATCCAGGGTTGAGCTTCCTTTCACACTTCTCTGACCAGCCTCTCAACTTTTCCAGGAAGAAAATGCACCCCAGATGTTGGTCAGTGAATGGAGGGTTTCATCTGCCTTTATGAAAGGTTATCAATAATTCAGAACACCCGCCCCCCAAGATGTCAGTCACAGAGAGAAATGCAGCCAGTTTCTCTCTGTCAATGAATCAAAGGTTTGCTGGCGGCCTAACTCCCTCCCTGCAGCAGGCAAGGACCCTAACGGTATCAGACATTCTCCTTGCCATTACGTAGCTGGACCCTCAAAGCTACTCATGAGACACTGCAAACAGTAAACACTTGGCTGAGTACCTGCTATCCATGGGGAGGTAACTCAGAGTCGGTGGTATAGACATTGCCTAGCTTGAGCTAGACCCTAGGCTTGAGCCCCAGCACCACCAAAAGAAAATACTTCTAGAGACCCTGCTTTGTAGCTTCTCTAGTTTCGATGGCAATACATCATGTTCCCACAACAGTCAATTTTAAGCTACAAACTTTTATATTGGTTTTTGTCTTGGGTTGGGGGCAGAAGTTGGGGGTAGTGTTTTCTTTTGTCTTGTTTTTAAAATTCCTGGATGCTACAGTCTCAAAGTTGAGAATGAGGGACGTAGAAGGCTTCGGTGACAACCTTGCCCCACAACCTTCACCCCACCCTCCCAAAAAAAAGAAAGTCTAGACAGGAAGCCATTGAAGAGAACTCTTAAAAACTGTGATAAGGATGCTGAAGTCTACATCCTCACAGTTGATGGCCTCTGGTGGGTAGGGAAGGACTCAGTTTTCTTTAAGGGTCTGGCCACTGGGTGTTTGACCATGCTCCACTGGCTTTGTGGGCAACACAAATTGGACTCCGTATTTTCTTCTTCTTTCTTCTAGGGGAGATCACAAAGGTACAGGGTGGACCTAGGAAGACTAGGGAGTAAATGTGATTGAGGTGCATTATGTGAAATTCCCCTCAAAAGAATCAATAAAAATATTATGTTGGGGAAAAAAAAAACTTCCTGGATGCTTAGAAGCAGCTCTGGAGAGTGTCTAGAGGAAAAGCAAGCTCTCCTGGCCTCACGGGGTCTTCCTTCCTCCCCCATCCTGGAGGCACCAGCACCCTGCAGTAGACTAAGAGGAACCCTGACAGTGCACTGTTTTTAGACCCTGATTTATTTTCTTCCAAATGTCCTAGGAATGCTTACTACCATTATAATCAGAACGCATCTAAGTTTATTTAAAAAACAAAAACAAAACAAAACTTGCTTTTGGCAAACATACTGGAGTGCTTTGCCATAACCTCTCTGCATAATTTCTGTTGTGCATGTGTGTGATTGCTCATGGGAGAGAGCATGCACCCAAGTGGGAGAGAGTGGGTGCGTGAATGCGCAGACATGCATGTGTTTCTTGGGAGCCTGCTTCCCTGTGCAGAACAGAGCACCCAAGCAGCCATATGAGTCTGCTGCATTCTTACCTTGAGGATAAGTCCTTTCTTCTCAGGGTAAAAATTTCCTTAGCAATGGAGAAAATGGAAACTTCTGGAAATTCTGCACTGATAAATCAAAGACTCTGGCCTCCAGTGACTTTCCTCTGTGAGAGCAGGGATAGAAACAGATGGTTAGAACTAAAGACAATTCCTGTTTCTTCCCTCACCCTTCGAGATTTTCCACTGCCTTTCCCCCAAAGATGCATTGTGCCCTTGCCTCTGAGCTGGATTTCTTACCTCAGCACTGGGATGGAGAGTGGGTATCCGGTATCAGGGAAAGGCTCAAGGGGGCCAGTTTCATTTCAATTGACTTCTGAGGCACTGACTGCTTCTCTCTGGGCCACTGGCCGCTGAGCTTGGCACCATTGGCTCTACCTCTGCCTGTAGGGGAGAGAAGAAGGTCCGCAAGCTGAGCTCAGAAGCATGGGTGTAATATACACGTGAGAGTGAGCACCCTTACCCTCCCACCCCTACTCCCTCCTCCCTCCCCCAGCAGCTCCCACATCAGAGCCCCTCTCAGAATACATCACTCCCCAGAAGAAGCCAGCCTCTCCCCAAATTAAGCTGGCCATCCATTTACCCATGCCCACTTGTTTTTGCCCAGTCTGAGCAACAAATTAAGTAAAGTAAACTTCACTAGAGCAAATGAATCCTGGCACTACTTAGTATTAGTATCAGAAACTCAGGGAAGACATCCTCAGATCCAGCCCAAGTCCTGTGTCCCCCAGTCTCCCCACCCACAGTATACTGTTTCTGCTCTTACAAATGTGAATGCAACTTCTCATTCATTCTGGAAGCATTTCTGACTGCGTCTGAATTTTCAATCCATAGATCACATCTGAGCAGATAGAGTGAATCTCTAAAGTACATGCATTTTAGCTTGTTCCAAAGAAATTTAGGTTCCATTTATACATTTAAAAAATAGTAATAAAATTTAAGGGAAAAGAAAAGGTTACCCGTTTTTTGGGGTTTTTTTGTTTTGTTTTGTTTTGTTTTCTGTGGTACCCCTGGCTGCCCTGGACGTACTCTGTAGACCAGGCTGGCCTTGAACTCACAGAGATCCACCTGCCTCTGCCTCCCGAGTGCTAGGATTAAAGGCGTGCGCCACCATGCCAGACTAAGTTACTCATTCTTGCTCTACCTAAGAAAACTACACATGATAGACATATCCTTTCTGATTCATGTTTTGTCGTTTTTGTTAGCCAGAGTTTTTTATAAAGATGAGAAAGAGTGAGATGTGGTTGAATATGAGTTCTCATGGTGTTTGTTCTGAAGTGATGTTTAATGGCTACCGAATATGCATGTGCCCCTGGGACCCATGACCCACATGCAATGCCTTACATAGTTGGACAATCAATTCTACATGATGCCCAAGGGCTTGGCATTTAAGTTCCCACTGATTCTTTTTATGCTAGTTACAAAGAGTATTTGAAACTTTATCAGCCCCCCCAATTAAATATTAGAGATATATCAAAACAAAGAAGTGAAAGACCTCTCCAACCAAAACTTCAAGATACTGAAAAAGAAGACCACAGAAAATACCAAACAATGGAAAGATCTTCCATGCTCTTAGATTGGCAGAATTGATGTTGTCAAAATGGCTGAGCTACCAAAAATTAATTTCCAGATCCAATGCAATACGTATCAAAATCCTAATGTCATATCTCCCAAGCTTAGGGAAAGACACAATTCAAGAATTCACATGGAACCACAAAAGACCATGACTAGCCAAAGCAATCCTAAAGAGTTAGAGCATAGCTGGAAGTACCACAATATTAGACTTCGGGTATCATATTATATAGTTAGAGCATAGCTGGAAGTACCACAATACTAGACTTCGAGTATTGTATTATATAGTTAGAGCATAGCTGGAAGTACCACAATACTAGACTTCGGGTATCGTATTATATATAGTAAGAACATAGCTGGAAGTACCACAATACTAGACTTTGGGTATCGTATTATATATAGTTAGAACATAGCTGGAAGTACCACAATACTAGACTTCGGGTATTGTATTATATAGTTAGAGCATAGCTGGAAGTACCACAATACTAGACCTCAGGCATTGTATTATATTATTTCTATAGCATTATCTGCTACAGTGATATCACGATAAAGACTGCCTGATACTGGCATCAAAACAGACAGGGAAACCAGTGCAATAGAACAGAAGGTGCAGAGACAAATGTCACCTGTGTCACCTGTGTCCACCTAAGTTTTGATAATGGAAGTGAAAACAAACCACAGAGGTGGGGGGAGACAGCCTGTTCAACAAACGGAGCTGGCAACGCTGGATTTTCACCTGAGGAAGATGATATTAGATCCGCATCCCCACCTTAGACAAAACCCATTTCAAAATGGATCAAAGGTCTTTATTTAAAACCTGAAACACCTCAGTTTCCAGAAGGAAACCCAGGGAATGCTCTTCACCAAGTTAGGCAAGAACTGTTTAAACAGAGCACCAGTGGCACAGCAGCTAACCAGAACTATTAACAGATGGGACCACACAGAAACAAAGTTTCTGCCTAGCAAAGGAAACAATCAGCAGGACACACGCACAGCCATGGGAGACAATCTTTGCCAGTGACACTTCAGACAAGGAGCTAATATCTAGAATTACAAAGAATTGCATAAACGGAAATCCAAGGAAACAAAATTGCCAATTAACAAAAGGCAAAGGAACTGAACAGGCAGTTTTCCACACAAACAAACAGAAAAGACGGAAAGAAACGCAAAGGGCCAATAAGCATTTTTTAAAGTCTTCACTATCCCCAGCCATCAGAGAAATATAAATTAAAACTACTTTGAGATACCATCTAATCCTATTCAGAATGGCTGTCATCAACTAATGTTGAAGAGGGTGTTAGGAGAAAGGAATCCTTAGTGTGGGAGTGCAAATTAATACAGCCATTGTGGAAATTGAATATTTCTTAAAAGACTAAAAATAGAACTACCATAAGATCTAGCTACTTCATTCCTGGGCATATACCCAGCATTCCTTGCCTTACCATAGAGATTTTTTTTTTTTCAGGACAATAGTTCTCTGTGTAGCCCTGGCTGTCCTGGACTTGCTTTGTAGACCAGGCTGGCCTCGAACTCACAGAGATCCACCTGCCTCTGCCTCCCAATTACTGGGATTAAAGGAGTGCGCCACCACACCCAGCCTACCATACAGATTTTTGCACCTCATTTTTATTGCTGCTTTTTTTATCACAGCAAACTATTGGAACCAACCTATTTACCCATCAACAGATAAGTACATAATGAAAATTTGGTGTGTGTGTGTGTGTGTGTGTGTGTGTGTGTGTCACACACATGTGCACGAGAGCACTATTTACCTCTAAAGAAAAATTAAATCACAAAATTTGCAGAAAAATGGAAAAAGTTGGACTGCTTGGAATGAATAATATTAAACAAAATCACATAATCTCAGAAAGAAAAAAGAACCACATGTTCTCTTTTAAATATGGAACATAGCCAATAATATGTTTATATGTAAACAAATGTACTTGTGGACACAGAATAACATGCAGACAGGAGAACACTTAGGTGAGAAGAACTGAATGGAGGCACGGGTCCTAAGTCATGAAAGGGGGCATAAAGCTAATTGTTTTTGTATTTCAACTCTGTCCAGCATTTTTCACTTTTTGGTGGAGGATGTGTGCATAAAATATATTTGATACTGAAAACTCAGTATCTAATGTGAAGCTCCACAACTTCAGATATTCTGTTGAAATGTTCAGACTTCAGGTCCGTTTAATTTTAGTGTGGGGTATTTTATTGTAAGAATCGATAGATAGAAGGTAGATAGATAGATAAATAGATAGAAAGAAAGATAGATAATAGATGGAGAGATAGATGATAGATAGCTAGATAGATGCATAGATGGATAGATAGATAGATAGATAGATAGATAGATGGATAGATGGATAGATAATATATGGATAGATAAATAGATGATAGGTAGATAGATAGATACATAGATAGATAGATGACACCCATAATTAATCCCTTAAGTCACAGTCTAGGAAATCAAAGACTCCAAATTGCTCAGGTTTTTTGCATAGGGGAAACATGTGGCCTCTACCTCTCCCATTTACTCTCTCTTCCACACCACAGCCACACTAGAAATGAGTATGTGGTACTAGGAGTCTGCGTTGTCCTTGTGCTCACAACAAGCTCAGCTTCAGTCTAAGATAAGATCCTGGATGCTAAATCCAGGGAGGGGTACCTGAGTAAGAACAGGCAAGGAGACTTGAGAATGCCGTGAAGGGCAGGAAAGGGTGGTCAAAACACAAAAACAAATGTCCAGGTGGAAAAAAAAAAGTATTAGAGATGACAAAAGCAAAACAAAACAGAAACAAAAACACAAGGACCATCCCCAGAGAAGACAGAAGTGTTTGGAAACGGAAAATTGAAGCCAACTTTGCCATTTGTGGGGCTGGAAATATCAAGGCTTCACAAAGATTCAGGGGCAGAGCACAGAGAACAGTAAAGGCAACAGGTGATACCAAAAGGAGAGTTGTTGGAGGCCTTGGGCACCTTGCTGTTATGTATAATTAATGTCAACAAAACACCAAAAGCTAGCCAGGGGCACTGTGGTGAAGGCAAGCAGCCAGCAAGCACAGCATGCTCAGCCAGTGGAGATCAGCATCAGGCTTGCAGGAAGGGGCCTTCCCCAGGAGAAGAGAGCCCTGGGCAGCTGGCTTACCAGCTTCCTTAGTGGGAAACACCCTCACTTCGCCCCCCACCCCACCCCCACATAATCTCTCTGTAATTAGTCAACCTGTTTGCCTTCTTTTATTCTAGGCCACTTTTATTTACTGATAGATAAGTAATTCACCAGGTAATCTGTCCAAACAAATGGCCGGATTTCGCAGACCCAGATGTCACCAGCAATAGGGAACAATTCCCCTGGCCTTTCCTAGCTGACTATCCCAATACATTCTGTGCTCCAGCCCCAACAACTGGCAGGCCCCCAGAGGAGATTGAGGACTCCTTGAGGTTTTTCCAAGTCCTTAAGTAAATAAGCTTCCAACATTCCTAAATGATACAAGTCACTCACACTCCTGGACCTGCCCTGGTAGATGAAGGGTAGGACAATTCAATAAAGGAAGTAGGCTGACTAGATAATGTCTCAAAGACTGGGAATAGTCTCCAGGGTTAAAGGAAAGTAGCAGAAACCTGTGCTAAGCAAATGACACACAAGACGGGGGAAAGAACAGTAGAGGACCAGCAGAATGATGAAGGTAGCAGGAAGGAACCCAGGCAGAGGCTGGCAGAGGCAGACAGGAAACCATCAGACCCAGAGACAACAGAGGCTTGGTGGCTGTAGTGGCTATTAGATCTCACCTCTTAATAGCCCTGGCTGTCCTGGACTCCCTTTGTAGACTAGGCTGGCCTTGAACTCACAGAGATCCACCTGCCTCTGTCTCCGAAGTGCTGGGATTAAAGGCGTGCACCCCCATGTCGGGCACTCTCTCCTCTTTTATTGTGTTCATCCTGAATCTCTTTCACAAAACCTCCCTCTTGATGGAATTTGGGAGAGTATACCACCAAAACAGTCTCTCCCAGGCTGTAGGTCTGCAGCAATCACAGACTTGTGGACCACGTGAGGTTGCTGAATTGTATAGCCTGGTAAAGTTGCTAAGACTTTTTACACACAATGGGCAGGTCACTGGTCCCCTAGCATAGCCTCCTGTGTGAGCATGTGTATCCTTGTAGTCTCCATGCTATGAATCAGTCCACACTCTCAACTCCACACCTGTTTCTTTCAGCAGCTCTCACCTTCTCATCTCACTGTAGTGTCCCCCTACCTCCATACTCTGGCAGCAACTCAGCCAATCTCTCCTTTCTTCCACCTAGAAGCCCCCAGAACACACACACACACACACACACACACACACACACACACACACACACA
>CAJQZJ010033514.1:240214-255109 GCA_907164525.1 Lophiomys imhausi | reverse complement strand
ACACACACACACACACACACACACACACACACACACACACACACACAGAGTGTAAGAATGGGCTGCCTCAGTGATATTCACCTTCCGGAGTGTTTCCCCCATAGTCCGATGCATGCAGTACTGACCACAGACCACAAACAAGACTTCCAGAGAATCAACAACAGTCCAGGAAACCCACAAACTGACCAA
The DNA here is from genome assembly GCA_907164525.1 of Lophiomys imhausi. NCBI lineage: Eukaryota > Metazoa > Chordata > Mammalia > Rodentia > Muridae > Lophiomys > Lophiomys imhausi. The sequence goes on along the minus strand of CAJQZJ010033514.1, from coordinate 254,920 downwards.
GAACTACCCTGAGAATTCATGGCCCAGGCCCGCAAAACAGAGCAATACTAACAAGTTCTGTTTCCGGTCAGGGTGCTGTCCCCTGCCACAGGGGTGAAGAACAGGCCAGGTCCCTGTCACCAATGAGAAGCCAGCCACCACCAGGCACATGAAGCCTAGGGTAAAGTAGTGTTTTTTCCCATTCTGTACCTGGAGCCATTGTTCCACACTATTTGTGATGTGGGCAATTTTTCATGATAACATTTGGGCATGAACCTAAATTAGCAAAGTGCTTTTATAGATCCTTACACAGAAGACGTCGCAAGACCTGAGCCCTGCAAATTTGCCGGGCACTGAAGTTAAGTGAGAAGACACTGTACTGGAAATCCAGTAAGAACATCTGCTAAAATCGAGAGGCTTCTGGGACGGCCCCTAACCTGTAGGAGGAACAAGGCCTGCCATTGAGCAGGAGCAAGGCCTGCTGCTAAACAGTGCATGCATGGCTGGGCTTCCGTATGGAGCTGGCCTGAGACCTGCCCTGACCTGCCTGGAGACTGATGACACCACACCAGGTAATGAGACACTAGCCAATAAGGAAGAGACACAACAACCTGAAGTTCAGGAGCCAATGGGACTCTGGGCAGAGGTTATAAAAGGGGCATCCTCTTCCTGAAATAAACGGGTCTGCTTTTGCAACTTACTTGGCCCCCAAATCTGGGTAATTGACTCTGTGCCAGCTCACCCCTGCCCCCAAGGGGCCTAGGCCTGGGTCCCAGCCAAACCTAAGCCCTCTAACCCTCCCAAGATCCATGATCCCTCTAGAAGGTGAGGCCCCAGCCCAGCATTGTGGGATTCCTATCTCAGACCAAGGATTAGCTGCACCTGTTCCCTGTGAGTTTTACTCTCATTTATTTGTTTATTTATCAGCTGCCATGTTAGATCCTTTGGGTTCTGATCGACTTTTTTATTCCTCACATGGTCCTGTGAGCCAAGGAATGTTCTGCCCATTTAATGACGAAGTGACAAGAGAGGAAACCTAGGCAGCAAAGTGGCTATGTGACGAAGAATTTCACACACAAACCTGCCTCTCAAAGGTCTTTACTCACACCAAGTCAAGAGCTGAAATTAACCGGGGGGGGGGGGGGGGGGGGGGGGTGCTGAACACAAAATCCAGGGGCAGCTTCTAACACAGAGACAAATGGCACCATTCATTTTCAGGGCAGCAGCAAAGTTAAGGTCCCCTGACATTGCCATTTGGAAAAGACCTCCATGGAGAAACTACCCAACCATAGTGACTGTGGCTTCCACTGCAGTCACCATTCCGACTTCGGCAGCCATCTGGATTCCGGAAACACTGAGCACCCCACCCCCTTTTTAATCAAAGCAAAACACAGCCATGTCCCTTTATGTCAAGGCATCCTGCCAGGCTCACAACAGCAGCAGCCCTGCACAGCCCTCCAAAGCCTTCCTTGGTTTCTTCTACAACTTTCATCTCTTAGCTACTTCTGTGCCTCCTGCAGTCTCTGTAAACCACACATTTACATGGCTCTTGTTTTCAGAATGAAGTGTGAGTCACGTACTTCCTATTAGGCAAAATAAAGATTTGGCTCTCTTTGAGCCCACAAACTTCTCCTAATGAAGTTGCACCATTAAGGCAGCCTCAGAGCTTCCCATCACTATGACTATGTGGTTATGCTCACAGCACAGCCACACGAGGTATCAGAGCTAACTCCTTTCACACACATCCCCTCTCTCTCATTTCTAGAGTCCACAACTGTCTCCTGTTTGAAGGCCTATTTTTTTTCCGACATAAATATCACTCATTCAGCTTCATCTTGCCCAAAAAACTATACAACTCATCCCAGTACAACCAAATACTGTTATGTAAGCTACCCAGCTCTTGTGTTTGTTTTTAATTTCTTGAAGTTCTCCCTTCTGGAATTTTTTCTCCTCCTACACCAACCCAAACTAGTTGGCTTCAGGGCTTAATAGGGGATCCCACTTAGTCTTTCTTGTTTATTCCCTAGTTAGAGGAACAGATGCGGTTGGCTTCTGAGAAGGCCTCAGTGGGAGGGAAGGAACTGGCATGTGTCACACCCAATAGCACCATAATTCCATCCACAAGCTTGATCAATGATTTGTCTGGCAGTATTTTTCAGAAATCATATCCTCTTGAAGTTTTTCCTTATTTATTTATTGGTTTTTCTAGATGGTTTCTCAGTGTATTCTTGACTGTCCTGGACTCACTTTGTAGACCAGGCTAGCCTTGAACTCACAGAGATCCATCTGCCTCTGCCTCCCAAGTGCTGGGATTAAAGGTGTGCGCCACCACACCCAACTCCTAATTTTTAAATGTATTTACTTATTTATTTAATGTGCCTATGCGCACGCAAGGATGCCATTGTGTGTTTGTACAGCTCTGAGGGCGACAAGGAGGAGTTGGTTTGGGGGATCCTGGGGACCGAACTCAGGTTGTCAGGTTGGCTACAAGAGCCCTTTGCCTGCTGAACAGATCTGGATTCAGTGTCTTCTAGCCAGTGTCGCCATCTTTCCATTCTCACGTATAATCCATTCAGGCTCCAGAGTTTCCCTTCTCACCTATCTATTTGCATCCACAGGCTGCTATTGTGGTGTTCTTCCACTGAGCCGCGGCCCCATCGCAGTCTAGACGCTTTCGTTTGTATGAGTCTTTTTTCTAGTTTCCATTTGTAGGGCTTTTTTCCAAGTACTCCAGTCACCTTTTCAATCTCGCCACCTACATCCTTCAGTTCTACCTGTTCGTTTGTTTTTCTCTCACTGAAAATAGACTTTTTGTGTAAACTAAATTCAGATTATGGTTTCCCCTCCCCCACCTCCTCCCTCATCTGAATCCACACACTCTCTGTCTCTCCCTAGAAAGCACGGCATCTAAGGCATAATAATAATAAAACACGACAAAACGTAAACAAACAAAGAGGAACACATTGATGATGCAGAAAACAAACAAGAGAAGAAAAAGTTCCCTCTTTAGTTATCTTCCGAGACAGGTTCTCTTGTAGCCAGGCTGGCCTGACGCTTTCTACGTTGCCAGGGACGATGACCTTGACCTAGGCCATGCTCTTCAGGTCTCTACTCTGAGTGGTGTGCAGCTGTGCCTAGGACAGAGCCCAGAAACCCTACCCCACCCCCGGCACTCTGGCTAAGCCCCCTACCAATTCAGCCACCTCCTCAGCCCCAGCACTTTCTCTTGTTGTTTCTATAACTCTTTCTCCTTCCATATCCCTATTCTCTTGTTCTGTGCCTTCCCTCTATTCAGATATTGCTCTTTTTAGAATAACCCACTCAGTTTCCGTGCCACCGTCGTTTTTATTTGCTCCAATTTCTAATCCAAACTCTGTAGCTATTCACTTCTGCTTTCATGCTTCTAATTCCAAGACTTCATTCTTCATCTCTGAGCTCTATGTGACACACGCACCTCTCCTTCACCAAACCCCTGACTTGTGAGTCTAGTACTGCAGTTTGGGGTGGGGGGCAGGGGGGTGGGGTTGGCTGGTTTGTTTCCTGTAGTCTATCACTGAACCACATCCCCAGCCCTGAAGTGTTCTTCTCTTTAAAGCCTCCATTTCTCTGAGTTGTTATTGTTGTTGTGTGTGAGATGCTAGTGGTGGTGAAAAAAAAAAGTGGTGTTGTTGTCTCTTGGTTTCTGTCCTTTGTATCTGAATTCCTCTCAGATATCTAATATTCCTTAGAAATCCTGTCAAATTCAAAAGAATAGCATGAAAAAGGTATGGATGCCAGGCTGGCAAGACTTACCCCAGAGATATTGAGATTACTTTGTACCTTTTTATGGGGAACTCCTAATATAAACATCTGTAGGCCTCTCAGTATAAGCTGTTTTCCTCTCATCACATGAGAGCAAACAGAGCATCACCCTGTCTAGCCAGTGTGGGTGGCTGGCCAGTCTCACTGTGGACCTTGAAGGCGCCCACGCACTCCATCCCTCTGGGGCAGAACAGCGTGTCACACACACCCTTCTCACCTTGGCCCTCTGTGCCAGATTGTTTTTAAAAGATCTATTTCTTTTATTTTATGTCCATGAGCACTTTGATTGCTAACCACAAGTGTGCCTGATGCCCAGGAAGATACAAAAATAGCATCAGACCACCTGAAACCGGAGTTATGGATGGTTGCCAGCCACCATGCAGGTGCCAGGAATCGAACTCAGATCCTCAGCAAGAGCTAGTGTTCTTAACCACTGAGCCATCTCTCCAGCCACCCTCCCCCATGACAGGTCCCAGTCATCTCTGAAAGCTTAATATGCTCCTGGAAAGATCTTCAAAGGAGATATTAGTTACAAAAAATTATGTAGGCCCTCACCTCAGATCCACCAAGGGAGCTAACAATAAAACTTGGTTTCTGCTTAGAAATTATAAATGTGGCATTCAGTGTGCGTTTCCTAATACTTCCAGTCATATTCAGAACATTTGGGGTGGGGGGGGATTTTGTCTCTCTGTGGGGGCTGATTGCTCACAACAAAGTGTGGAAAACTGGGGCAGCTTAAGTCAGAGGTGAGAGGCAGGGGAAACAAGCTTGAGGGGAAGCTAACAGAAGATGATGTAAACACCTGAGAGTTCTTCCCTCAACACTTCTATTCTAACACGCTGTGTTATTTTGAGAAAGTTACTTTACCTCTCTGGGCCTCAGTGTTCTCGGCTACACACTTTGGGTCAGTCCAGCTAACTCTCAAGTGGTACTGGGAGGGCTTAGTTCAATTTAACCCACTGGTGTTTTATTTTGGAACTGGGTCCTAAGGAAATAGTTATGGATAAGAAAGGATGAAGCCCTTCCTGGGCCTCATGGAAAGAACTCCCTAATAGAAAAACACAGAACATGCCAGGTGTGGTGGCGCACGCCTTTAATCTCAGCACTAGGGAGGCAGAGGCAGATCTCTGTGAGTTCAAGGCTAGTCTGGTCTACAAAGTGAATCCAGGACAGCCAGGACTACACAGAGAAACCTTGTCTTGAAAAACCAAAAAAAAAAAAAAAAAGAAAAACATAGAACATAACAAGTCAAGTGATCTTGTGTGCTACAGACAACAGCACAGCTGGCTGAAAGGGACAGAGCCAAGTGTGAGAGTGAAGAGGGCAGATCACTATTTTATGTAAGGTTGCTGGATTGCCAGTCTGTCAAGATGGCATTCACATACAAGCCTGAAGGAAGAAATGGAACAAACCATGGAACTGTGTGAGGGACCAGCCTAGAGGGATCAGAAAACAGAGGCCGCAAGGCACCAACATACCTTGTGTTTGAGGTGCAGGTCTCAGGGATGAAGAAGAGGCAGAGAAGAGTAAAAGATGTAATCTGTGGGGGCCCAGTGTTTAAGAGAACTAAGGGAAATGGGAAAGCTTTATAGTTTTTGAGCAAAGAAATTTACATATGCCTGCAACTTTTGAAATGATCACTCTGGTCCTTTTTTGAAGGAAAAAAAAAAGCCATAGAAGCAAGAATATAAGCAGGTCCAGCTACAAAAAAATTTATCCTGGAAATTAAAAAGAGACGAGCCTGTCTTACGACAGCAGAATCAAATAACTAATCTGTTTCCTGACTTACTACAGAGGTACAACCGGTGTGGTTTGCACACATGGATGCAGCATAGAAGCATCGGGAAGGACTCCGGGGTTGTAAGTTCTAACTCTAGTCTACTGAAGTAGGGTGGCCACTTCAGAGAAGGACGGCAGCGCAGTTTCAGATTTCTTGTATCTAAGGTATCTGCTACACACCTGAGGATGTCTGTTGGGTGGATGGCTGAACATATAAGCATGGGGTTCAGGGGAAAGGTCTGGAGTGTAGGTACAAAGACAGGGTTACCAGCATAACAAGCTGAATGAGATCAGTGGATCAGAAGGAATTATTAATAATTAATATTGATACATATCATTACCAGGGCAGCAGAGTTAATCCTTTACCCACTATATTCTATATAAACACACAGAGACCTGTTGGATTTTAATAAGGCTCAATGCACTGGAGCTGGGCAGATCTTGACCCACTAAGCTAGCTTTTCACTTTCCAGCCAAAATCCCCATTAATACTTATACACACTCCATTTGATCCAGTCCTCTGAGCAGTCTGCTCTTGGCCACTTGTGCTTCTGCTCCATGCTGACCCATGGTGTCTGCTCCTTCTTTCTCCCCCTTCTTTCTCTCCACTCTCTCCTGTGATCTTCAGCTACCCCAAGCCCACAAACCTAAGCCCCACCTACCTCTCTTCTGCCCAGTCTCAGGCTTCAGCATTTTTATTAACCAATCAACTTTAAATTAGGTAGAGTGAGGTTCACACAACAAAGACAGGTGTATATGAGAATGTGCTCGTTTGGGATGTAGCCAGATTTTGGAAGGCCAGTAATTGACATTTAAATACGTTATCAGCAAAAGACAAACCACAACAATCCCCCCCTTTCATCTAAATACAAAGGCTTTCTCTCACAAAATAAACCCCATACAGTCATGAAGAAGACCAGTGGCTTAAATCTCCAGGTGAAAAGGCCTAATATCATTTTTTCAATCACTAACAGTTATGAGCACTTACTCATGCAGAGGACCTAGGTTTGATGCCCACATGGCAGATCACAACCATCCATAACTCCAGCTCCAAGGAGTCAGATGCCTTCCTTCTTCTGACCTCCTCCAGTAACAGGGATGCATGTGGTACAAACATACATGCAAGCAAAACATTCATACATGTGAAATAAAATAAATAAATCCAAACAAAATGATCACTGTTTCTAAGTGAACAAATGTGACAAGTCTTCCATACTAGTCATGTCTGATTCTATTGTACTGGTGGTCAATGGAATTGAAAAGGAAGCCCAGCTTCCGACTACCACTGCCTCAAAGGAATAATGTATCTTGGATTCTTTTGGAATGCAAAAATGGTTCTTGTTACTTCCAAACAGAAAAGTTGAATTCACATATGATGGGGTGATCTGCTTGTATTCAATTGTTAATTGGTTGTGCCCTGACATCCTTACTACAAATTGGCAGTCAAGTAACCGTCAAAATGAAAAATCATATCTCTATGTGGCCTGGAACATCGGTATAGCATAGAGAATAACAGCCCAAGGGATGTATGTATATTATATGGGATTTTATTTGGAGAATAGAATTATAAACTGGTTTAGAATGGGCTAAGATTGCTCAATCCAGGGTAAGGCTTGTTAAGATCCATCAGGTGTCTGTGTGTGATTATTCTTAAGTGGTTTAAGGGATAACTCCATCATCATAATAATCATATTAATCAATTATAAATATTGTTACTTCCTACTACACGTATACCCACTATCTATAGAACAAAAGAAAATATGGAGTTGAAACTAGAAAGAAAGAATTATTCTCTTTCATGACTCTTCCTTACGACTAATATTAACCTCTCTTGGCCTCCTTTCTAAAGTTTACCCACATTTGCCCCTGTTTACGTATCTGCAGGCATATATTACAGAAGCGAATCTGAATACAAGGACACACGTGGCTTGCTTCCCTTCTGAGTTAGAGTCACCATGCTTAATATTAAACTTTCCAGGTCCTTCCATTTTCCTACAATTTCCAGTTTTCTTTACGGCTGCGCAACAGCCCACTTTGCATCACTTTTGTGATCCTTACATCCGTTGATGAACGTCCAGACTGGTTCTGCTTCCTTGCTATTGCCTGAAGAAAAATGGATGGATATGCAACTATCTCTGTGGTAAGGTAAGGAGTCCATGGGTATATGCCCAAAAGTAGAACGGTGGAGGCATGTAGTGATTCTATTTTTAATTGTTTGAGGAACCTCCATACTCATTTGCACCATGACTATATAGTTTGCACTCCCACCAGCAATGAGTAAGGACTTGTCTTTTCCCACATCCTCTCCAACATTCATTTGTGATCAGATTTATTGATGACAGCCATTCTGATTAGGATGAGCAGTATCTCAAAGCATTTGATAACTAGAGATATTGGACACTTTTTAAAAACATTTACCAACCATTGTGCTTCCTCTTTGAGAACTGCCTGTTCATTTTGTTAGCCTATTGTTAATTGGCAGTTGCCTCCATCCTTTCTTTCTTTTTCTTTCTTTCTTTCTTTCTTTCCTTCTTTTTTTCTTTTTAGAAATTCTAGATACTAGAAATTCTAGATACTGAGCTGTGGTCTCTAGAATAGCCATTTGCTGATCACAGTCATGTACCCAGCTCTCGTTTCGGCATGCACGTCAACGCTGCAATGGTGCAGGGATAACTAATGCAGATTATGATACAAACTGAGGGTCTGAGAAGCTAAGTCTTCAAGTTCAAAGACTGAACAAACAGCAAGTCTGGAATTGAAACCCAAGTCCCGTTGGCTGAAAACCATGTGATTTCCACCCCCCAAACACCAAGAAAGTGAGACTGCAAAGGCAGCAGGCAGCTCAGCCTCACCTTCTGAGTCACCAAGATGGGTGGTGGAGATGCCTGCAGAACTGTTCAGGTGCAGGGGTGCTGCCCTGGGCGAGGCTGCAGGGCTCCTCTGCCTATTCCACTCCCTCCTCCTAATAGGCAGCCCTGAGTAAAATGAAGATGTTCATTGTGAAGATGAAAAGAGAAGAAGCCGTGTGCCCTCTAGCATCTCCGGGGGATTTGTTTCTCACACTGTCATTAACCTCCTCCAGCTCAGGCCCTGGGCCAGCACCCTCCAGCCCCACAGCGCACAACCTGACAAAGGTAGTCCCGTGGATGAATGATTCAGTCTCTTTGCTTTTGTCAGAGCTGGCCAGCTGCCTGCCTCCCTCTCTCACCTGGAACAAACTCCTGTGTCCCTGGATCCCAAAGGAAAGGGCTCAGGCAAGCAGGGCTCCAAGCCTGGCTCCCGACCAGAGTTCACATTCCCAGCCATACCAGACATGTGCCCTTTTCAATTTCTGCTTGACTCTCCCTCCCAAGGCCATAACTGGCAGGTAGGAAAAAAAAATATTCTGAGCACAGCTGCAGGGTGATACTTGCTCCAGACTGCTATGGATCCCTCTACCATCTCTCTTGGCCTTCCCTTCAGAGCTGCTGTGCATGCAGTGTGGTTGGTTGTGGCCTATGAACACCAGGAAAGCTGAGTTCATTCCACAAGATGCCCCCATGCTCTGACTATGCCGGGCTTGGAGAATTCCTCTTGTCCCTGTTGGTTTCAGTGGCTTCATCTGAACTAAGGCTAAGGCTGTCTGTCACTAAGTATGGTGACGTATGGACTGGCTCTCCTGTGCTAAGAGATCGGTGGGTACAGACAAGTGGATCCTTTCAACAGTATAGAATACCCTGGGTATTTGCAGTAGTGTGACCATACCTACACACGTAGGCACACATTTCCCTTCACTAAGGCTTTTGGACCTCCAAACCATGACAGGACCCTCTCCAGACCTAGAATAATCCTGTTCTTCCTAGACTAGAAGGAAAGTGAAGTGTTCCAGGCCACGTGAGGTCTCCATGCTTTTCCACCTGTCAAGGCCCAGGCCTGTCCTCATAGGTACCTGTGCAGAATGAAGACCACCACCACAGTCCCTGCCAACCCCCTCTGGCCCTGTCTCTGTCCTGACCACCAGCCTCTCCCAGATGTGGCAGGGAACTGCTTGCCTGGCAGTTCTCACATTCCTCCTGGTAGCATGGCACGTCTGGACCCCCTCCTCTACCCTTGCCGAGCTGTTGACAGCCACCCAGACCAACTCCCAAGCCCAGGAATCCCCTAGCAGCCAGGAGGGCTGGAGAAACACTCTCTCACCAGGCCTGGCAACACTGGTGCCTGGCAAGCCCTTTCTGCTGCCTCCCACTACAACCTGGGGTGCTTATCTGAATCAGTGCCAGGCAGTGCCTCTTGACCAGGTTGTTTGTTTCAACCCTTCAGGGACCCTGTCCATGGCTATGAGCATTCTCTGAGACACCTGTGGGTGCCTTTTAACCACTGTACGCTTTTAGGAAAGCAAAGGCTGTGTCCACAATAGCAAACCTTCTGTGTAGTTTATATTATCCTCGTTCATCCTGTGACATCTGTAACCTGATTTGAACATAAATACTCATGAGAGTAGGCAGTGGCACGATCACCCCCTCTTTTTATGAACAAGGAAATTAGGGGTATCATTAAGTAGCCTGGGGTCACACAGCAGCTGGATGCCAGAGACTGGACAATAGATGGTTATCACATCTAAAATTTTAGCTATAAAATTTACAGCTTATGGTGGTTTGGGTTAGAATGGTCCCCAAAGGATCATATATTTAAATGATCAGTCACCAAGGAGTAGAACTGCTTGAGAAAGATTAGAAGGATTAGGAGCTATGCCCTGTTGGAGGAGGTGTGTCACCGAGGGGTGAATCTGCTGCCTGTGGACCAGAATGCAAAGCTCCCAGTGACTGCCTCAGCACCATTCCTGTCTGCTTCCCGCCATGGTGATCAGGGACTGACCTTTTAAAACTGTAAGCAAGCCCCCAGTTAAATGCTTTCTTTCTAAGAGCTGCCATGGTCCTGGTGTCTCTTCACAGTAATGTAACAGTCACTAAGACATAGCTTCAGTATGTTTTATTTTACAGGTAAACACAATTATGTAAGTACATAAAACATTTACCTACAAAACATAATAAGCTTAGGGATAAAAATGCATCTTGTGAAATACATAGTTCACATTTCTCTTTTCTGTTTTTTTGTATCACTTAAGGTAGCTAATCAGGTCTCTCAGTACCTCACAAGTTAGAGCACAAAGGGAAACCACAGGCTTTGGAATTCAGAAAGGCTTTTTAAGTTCATAATTTCTTCATGAATGATTTTAGGTAAATCACTTTCAGCTTCACTGTCCTCATCTGCTCTGGATAAACAACTGTGTGTTACAAATGGGGCTGTTTTCAGGTCAGAAGAAAAATGCCACTCTCCCAAATTCTGGCACACATTCCCTGTAGGGAGTTAGATTAATATAAATTAGATTTAGTAAATATCTAGGTTTCTGATACAGTCTCTTAATCCGGGGCATGAAGATCATCTTGGCTGTGAGCAATTAGCTTATCAGCTTGTGGACTAAAAACAAGGATGAAGTCATGTGGAAATCACATGAAACGAGGAGCCTATGGACTAAAAACAAGGTTGAAGTCAGGTGAAACAAGGAAAGACTTTCTGACCTGGCATTGTTTTCAGCTGCTAAGTGGGCTGAGCCCAAATTAAGCTGAAGCAGGTGGAACAAGGAGAGATCCTATTTAAGGACAAGTGGATGAGCCTGGGAGAGGGCACGCTAGGGGCTCCATGCTAGAGAGCTCTGATGCTAGCGAGTCCTCACGCTAGAAAGGACAACGAGCAGTTTGTATCCTCTGATGGAGAACGTGCTGGTGGACTGATGGCCAGATCTCCCTGAGGCAGAAAGAAGCTGGTGAGCAGAGAAAGCCTCAGCAAGACAACAAAAGGCCAAGGACTAAACTCTGTGGCTCAGCTTTTGCCTAGAGGGGTTTGACCTGTCCGAACAGTGGCCTGAACAAAACTGTGGCCAGCTTTAAAGACTGAGGCAGAGTGGCAGAGTTGCTGATACGAAGGAAATAAGTTGGCCTACAGACGGCTGAGGTCTCCTAGAGAGAAGAAAGCCTCAAGCCTTATTTAAGGTGAGACTGCCATAGCCAATTTACCCTGATGAATCTACATCTGAGCTATTCCAGAAGAAAGACTGCTAAGTGCATTAAAGGGTCTACCACAGAGACTGTGTTCCTGATGACTGAGGACCTGCCCCAGAGACTGTATCCTTCTAAAAAGTTATGAAAATAGTTGTAATAGTTATCAATAGGTTTAGTGGTTAGGTCATAGGGGTTGTAGGCATTCATAGAGGTTGTAGGAATTTATAGGGTTAGTAGTTAAATGTTTATATTTGTTATAAGTAAATAGTTACTAATAAATAAGTGATTATTAATAATTTAAAAAGTTCCATTACAATTCCCCTCTACCAAAGGAGCCATTTCCTCATCACTACTGGAAGGGACAGATGGCTATCTGTGGTGTCTATTAGCCTACCAAAGCATATGCTGGCCTCCAGGCTCACTCAGTATCACAGATACCTGTTGCAGACTCCATGCAAGCCTTCTGGCTCTTCCCAGCTCTTCTCACCCCCCCCCCCCCCCCTAAACTTCTCCAGTTTGTGGGCTTCCCTCCCCCAGTTTCTCATTCCTATACAATCTTACCATTTTAGCTATGCATTCTCTCTTTTGCCTACCTCTCTAGGCACCCCCCTCTCTCTTGGTATCCTTTGCCCACACTCTTTCTTTTCCTCTCTCAATCTCCCCATCCCTCTCTCCTCTCATGGACAGGTCCAGTCTGCTGGCCATGTTCAATCTACTACTTTCTCTCTCTCTGCTCTGGACTCTTCCAGATGCCTCACACTACAGTAAAACCTTCCCCTCAACCACGCCTGGAGCGGTCATGTCCTCAGTTTATACAGACAGGTCCGTGATCCCTGGCATGTTGAGGCTACACAATTAATAGCAAATGTTCTTCCATCCGCCCTTGCCCTCCAGCTCCAAGTTACTCACAAAGATCCAGCAAGCCGGCCACATATTTCCACTCCGCCTCATTGTTCTCACTACATCCTTTCGTTGAATCTCCACCTCGGAACTCGAATCTTCAACACCGAGGCCAAACTGTCCTCTCCATGATTCCTCCCCCAGCAGCTTCTGGGTTTTATGATTTAAGGTGCGCTTTGTTTTGCCTGTCAATCCTGTTCATCAGTTTGCATCTCCCACCCCACCCTCCACTCTGAGCACTAATGTTTAGTGACACAATTTTAGATTAGTCTAAGTAGGTTTTGCCGTCAGTGTTTGTTTTTGAAGCCATAGTCTCACGGGCTGTCCTGTCTGGTTTGGAACAAGTTCAATCAGGACTAGAAAGACTTCTTCAGTCCAAACTCCCAGATCACACAACAGCCAGCTGGAGACCTGCTGGGTACCTTTGCAGCCAGGTGTGGTGTGTGACAAGTTCTGGACGATGAGAACATGGACAAGAATGACATGTGCCTCCAAGAATTCCCCAATGGTTGAACATAGGGGTTGGAGGGGAGTGTGCTCAGAGTACACTATATGCTTGCATGATGTGGCCTTATGTAACCCCATGGCTCAGTGGTTAAGAGCACTGAGTGCTCCTCTAGAGGTCCTGAGTTCAATTCCCAGCAATCGCATGGTGGTTCACAACCACCTATACCGAGATTTGATGCCCTCTTCTGGTGTGCAGCATACATGCAGATGCAACACTCATATACATAAAATAAATAAATATTTTTTAAAATAAATACAAAAATTCTCTTGTTCTAAAGGATTACCTTTGTACAACCTTTAGACACAGGTGTATCTTCATTTTTGTCCTCAGCACATCCTATGTTTTCCTTAGGCTTCCCTTCTCTGCCACCAACTTGGTTTTTTATGGATCCCATTCAGTTCCCCTACCAAGGTGTATATGTTGCTAGGGGTTGAACCCAGAGCCTTACTTATCCTAGGAAAATGGCCCACCGCTGAGCTACCATTATACACCCAGCTCATCTATTTACTTCAAACTAAAAATTATCCTTGAAGATGAAGACAAAGGCAAAAGAGCTCATTCATCAGTTGGTAAGACAGAACAATTTTGTTTGTAAGTGAACTCTGTTCCTTCCCAAATCCCTCCCACCTGTCCAGTCCAGCTGTGGACCCTTGCTCTGCCCCTCCAGCCCCTCTACAGTGCCCATCCCAATCCCAGATGTTTCATTTCACAGGTAGCGCTTCACTCTCATATGAATCTGGAATGTTTGAAGGGAAAAAAAATCTTCTTCCTCTTTGTCACACATAAAGGTTTCTTTGAAGATTTCTGGTCTACTGGTTGGCTATATAAATGGGATTAAAAACAAAAACTAGGCCACAGGAGAGTTGGACATCAGGCAGCCAGCCTCAGTAGAGCAGAGGTGGGTAAGGCCAAGAGGTGGCTGGAAGAACAAAGATTTGACAAGGGATACTCCCCATGAAAGACTGAGAGAGAAGGAACAGTATCCCAGCCAGCAAATCAGACCTCAGCTTGCCACTGCAGGCCCTGGGGTGGAGGCCAGATGCCTGACTGGAGAGCCCCACATTCATGATAAAGTCCCAGTGCCTGGCACTCCAGCTCACTGAATGATCCGCCTTTGAACAAGCCGCCTGCGACTTTTGTGTCCTCACCCACAAAACAGGTAATGACAGGGTACATCACACAGAGTGAGGAAAAACTGTCCGGCATGTACATGGACCTCGTCTCCCACCACCCCCTGACTGATGTTTCTCCTCAGAGTCAACCTCAACACAGGGTAACATGCTGACCTCTCACTGGGACCCTCTTTTGTGTGGACCCTTCTCACTTTTCTGATACCTTCTAACACCCCCCTGAGGGATTGCCTCTTCCAGAGAGCATTTCCAAACCTCTCTCCCCAGACTAAGCACATTCGAATTATAACATGCATCAACTAGGTTGTAATCAGTCTGTCGTGTGTACCTCTGAGCACGTTCTGGATGGAAGAAAACAGAAGGGCTCACTTGTGTACATTCTAAAATGAGTGCTGTGCATGTCATGCAGCAGGAACTTGAGATTTTCTGAATGAACAAACAAATTTAAGGACGCTGAGAAGAGAAGAACTGGGAGGTATGGAAGGTTAGTCTGTCACTAACTTCCAAGGCTCCTGCTGGTTATAGTGTGTGTGTGTGTGTGTGTGTGTGTGTGTGTGTGTGTGTGTGTGTG
>CAJQZJ010033514.1:223652-238652 GCA_907164525.1 Lophiomys imhausi | reverse complement strand
TCATCTTCAATTGCCCAACTCTGTGGGTGGGACCCAGGGAAGCAGAGACTTCTCAATGATCTTAAAGCAAGATGGAGTAGAAACTACCCCATCCTCCGGAGCCTGAGAACAAACATCACCTTTTCTCACTTCCCCATCCTCCTGCCCCATCTCCTTGGTCCCAGAAAGATCTCCAAGCCTGACCCTCAGGATGGAAACAGACTTGTAAGGCTCCAAGGGATGGAGGAGAAGGTGACAACCCAGCTCAGTTTTTTGCACTTGCAGCTGAGGGCACCCAACCAGGTTGGGCTAGCTCCAAAAATACCTTTTCATCTAAATACAGTCTCTTAGTAGCACCCTGGGTAGCCTTTGGTCTGGTTTTCCAGGACTAGTCTTCAGTGTCTCATGCCCTTGCCACTCTCCCCAGAGCTGGCTTTCTGTAACTCACTGACATTTACAACCAACTTCCGTATATTCAAAATGTAAACACTGGAAATATATTTTAAGAAAACAGACAAATATATCTCCCAGCAGAAGTAAATATACTCGAAATATGGAGGGTGATGTAGATGTGAAAAAATAGTAAGTGCACACCAATATGGAAAGACTTCCTTTTCGTGCAACAAACTGAAAAGACTCATTTGTAAAGTGGCAGACATGATGTAATCCATAAACTGAGTTTATAAAGTGCATATGAGCCAGGAACAGTGGCACACACCTTTAATCCCAACACTGGGGAGGCAGAGGCAGGTAGATCTTTGTGAGTTCAAGTTCAGCTTGGGTCTTAGGCCAGTCAGGGCCACACAATGAGATCCTGTTTCAAGAAACGAATAAATTTTGTATAGGACCAGTAATACTTGGCAGAAGGTGCCAAAGGGGCCTTCCTCCAACTATAAAGAAAAGTACAAGGGCTGAGGACATGGCTTAGGTTGCCTAGGATGCACGTACACCGGGCTGGGTCTCCAGGGCTGTAGACAAGCAAAGAAGGGGAGTATAGGAAGAACAACACATGGAAAGTAGGTTAAGGTTTTCTTATCTAATATTCTAAAATAATTTCCTTTACTATTCTTGTGAGGAAGCCTCTCAGACTTGTATACATCTTTCATTGGATAGCAGGTCTGGAAAGGGATGGACAGGGAAGAAGCAACAGTTGAGTCCCTGGCATGGCCTGCCAAGGGTGACATGCCTCTGGCACAGAACTATACAATTAGTTAGTGGTTGCCAGGGACCACAAGTCACAGGCTAGGCTTAGGAATAACGGGAGTTCCAGTAAACTGAGGCTTTAATTTGATTACTTCGATTACCGTATCAGACCCTCTCTCTTCCTTCTTGGGCACAACAACAGAAGAAACGGAGATTCATTGAAGTCAGAGAGAGACAGGGATGTTCACCCTTCTCCTAATAAAAGGAGCTTTCAGAAGGACATTCCATTCAAGGGATAAATGGCAGAACACGGGCTTTCTTTGCCCCCACCCCTCACCCCATTAAGCAGAGCCAGGGACTGGGAGGGAAGAGTGACAAGGAGAGTCTGTGGAGGTCAGCAACCTTACGCACATCACAGGGGGACAGGATGGTAGGCATGGGCCTTCCTCTAACCCACATGGAAACATTGCCTCTCAGAAAGAAAAGCTGGGTGCAAGTATGGTTTAGTTCTAACTAACAATGGCCACCTGTATTACCTTAATCAGTAGTCACCAAATTTTTGCAAATGTGCTGTAAAGAAAAAAAAAAGAAATTCAAGTCACTTTCCAAAGGCAGACGACTAGTAAGAGCCAAACTTATGCTCAAACTAGGTCTCCTGACTCTAAACTCAGTGTTCCTCCCATTCTGTCTTTGTCTCTTTGGGACATGGCATGACCTCCATATTTGACCAGTAAAGCTGAAAAAGTTCCCAGGATTGCTGTGCCCTCCCTCCTTGGCCCGCTCCCCACAAGCTTGAGCGATTCCATAATGGCAAGAGAAGAGACAGGCCCCGAGCCAACACAACTCAGTGCCTTAAATATGCATTATCGGCCTGAGTGAAATATTTATGGCTAGGCTGATAAGATGTCTGGGGCACGCTTTAAAGTCACATGTGGTTGAGGCAGGGTTATAGCTCAGCCGTGCATTTTTCATAAGAAGTTGAAGAGAGGTACGGGACTCACAGCACACTATTTATGTGTGTTTGAAGTTTTTTCATAATAAACAAAATCAAACTGCATCACTGAAGTGATCATTTCTCTCTTAATTTGTCATTTGGTTGACAAGAGTCTCTATTTTAATTAACCTTCCCTCAGGACAAAAAGCCACAACCTGCTTTCATGTAAGAAAACCATTAGAGTCAAAGCTCCTAAAAGCTTTGGGGGGGGGATAAAATTATAACAATAATAGCACTTACTGAGGGCTTAACCCAACGTCATTTTATAACTGCCCTGTGGAATAACTCCTGCTACCCCCCTTTTATAGAGAACACTAATTGATGCTTAGATTTTCAGGTAATTTATCCATACCTACAAGGACAGTGAATGGCAAGCAAGAATTCAAAAATCTGACAGAGCGTGGTGGCACACGCCTTTAATCCCAGCACTCTGTGAGTTCAAGGCCAGCCTGGTCTACAAAGTGACTCCAGGACAGCCAGGGCTGTTACACAGAGAAACCCTGCCTTCAAAAACAAAAACAAAAAACAAAAAAGAAAAGAATTCAAAATTCTGAATTGCTAGTGTTCTAAGTTTCTAATACTCGTTCACTTGAAGACTTTGTGTGTAATTAGATTAAATCTCCCAAGTTTCTCCAACAGTCGTGCCCTTTACAATGTAGCCCAACAGCCCAACAGTCATCCGGCTCCAGCCTATGGAGATTCAGGAAAGTAAACTGGAATTAATGTCACCATGCTAATCACAATATCAACTGAAACAGGTAAACATGGCTTTCTGGAAGTGGCCCCCACAGACAACAATCTAGCACCTCTGGATTTCTCAAAGAAAAACTGTGGCTAACAGTTGAAGGCCTGAGTCAGGGATGGGATAGGGGAGTGAGGTGCGGCTCCATCCTTGGCATGTCCCTCACTGAAACAAGCATGGAAGGGATCCCATCCCATGGGACCATGGGTACCTGAAAGTGCTAGGCAACTAATGTGGTCACCGCCAAAACTTTGTTGTAAAGTGTGAAATACAAAAGCCACAACTATACATTCAATGATTCTCAATTATTTTGAAAAGGAAAAAAAAGCCATCTTTTGGAGTTTTTGTTGGTTTTACAAAATCCAGAAATAAAATTACCGGATACTAAATGGCTATTTTGGATAGTAGATTTTTTTTTCTGTTTCTCAATTTTTTTTGTGTGTGTATTTTAGAAATGTTCTTCAATGGGAATGTCTTATTTTTATAGCCAGAACACTTTGACTCTGAGAGCTGACATGACCTTTGTAGTAATGACTTAGGAAAATCATCTCTAGTATTTTAGTATGAAACAATAACATTGCATAATACACTGATGTTGCAAGTGAGGGTATAAAAATGCATCGAAGGGAGTCAGAGTGCTGTCATGAAGTTTGAGAATGCAGGCAGACAAGCAAGGGGAAAAAAAAAAAAAACATGTTTCCCTAACCAAGTTCTTCTTATCTACAAATGCCACACGCTGATACCACCAGGTACGAGCAATGAACCATGAGCCCTCGTACCCTAGGGCCTCTACCAGGAGAGTCCAGGCAGGCAGAAAGAAAAGAAAAATGGAACCCAGGAGGTCAACTATTTGTGAATAGCCAACTGGAGTCTCTTGCCTTCTGACTTCTTACTGTCCTTTACTTTGCAAAGCAGCTCTCCAGAAGGAGAGCAAAGTGAGCCACTCAGCAAGCCAAAGAAAACTGATTCCCCACCATAACTGCAATACTCCACACCTACCTACCGACAGCATCTGTCCCTCGGCTGAACAGCCAACCCTATTTAAACCCTTAAGGAACTCATTGGCTGACTTTAGAGGGTGTTGTTATAGCAACCACGATAACTTTGACTTTACTCTGGGGTACCAACAACTTGTTTGATGCAACACCTTCCCTTTGACACTAAAAGTAGGTTGGCTGTATATTTCTGTGTATTTGGGAGCAAGTAATTTCTCTTCTCGGGTCCTTAATGTGAAGAACAAAAGGAGCTCCAGTTTCATTATAGGGATAACATCCTGAGGAGGTAATGACCCAGCTGTGAACAAAAACCCCAGAAAGGAAACTATATCTACAGAGACTGATTGGCTGATTAGAATTTCAGTACTGTGGAGATTGGAATTTTGCAGGTCCAGAGGCTAATTACTCCATCTTGAGCCAAGTTCTGGTCCTCCAGAACAACCATTTCTTCCACCCCTACCCACCCCCACACACCACTCACACTCCACCTCACACCCCCATAGCCCCATTCCCCAACCCCACCCCATCCATTCTTTCCCCAGCCCCTACGCCCCTACCCTCACCCTTGTGTTGGAACTAACATCGTGTGACAACAGATTAAAACGCCTTTTAGAATCTATTAACTTAGCAGGAAACTAACTTCTACCAGTCTAAAAGCTAAGAATGACATCAGGAGCAATCTCGAGCCTGTAGAAAAGCTGTCCAAATTTCTGGGTACCTGCCTCTCTTATGTAACCACCAGTGCATTTTAAACTTTCCTTCATGACTTCTCTGCTCTGTAAAATTCTAAAAACTCTGAGAAACCGCTTCCACATTGGAACATGGAATTTGAGATAACCTAAATCCGGGCCATGGTCACTCAAAGTGGCTCCAGAGTAAACTATCTCTCATTCCTTTAAGTTGAGAGCTGTGGGGTTTTTTTTTTGTTGTTGTTGTTGTTGTTGTTTTGTTTTGTTTTGTTTACTTTGACATTACAAAGTTAACCAACCTGGAAACGAAGGGGAAAGTAAACACACCTAGGAAGTGAGGGGTGGAGAGAAGCCACAGACCACAGCTAGCTTTGGGGAAACTGGCCACAGTGTTCTTTCCTATGCTTGCTGCTCCTCTGCCAAACACAAAAAGCACAGTTACTTCCATGGGACTCATAAATAATAGATAAATTAATTAAATAAAATCAATGAAAACAATGCTTCGTTCTCTATCGAGGGGCTCAGGAGCAGCCGGTTTAAAGAGACACTTTCCTCCCAGTGGGCTGATGTCAACAGCCCCTGCTTCTGCCCAAACAAAGGCCTCTTAGCACCGGGATGTGAGGCAAAACATCTAAGCCTCTGTAGTTGGCCCTAGTTCAATTTGAGAACAAGGGGGCAGCCAGGAGAGCAGAACAAAGTTATGGAAGCAGGACAAGCCCGGGAGTGGGGAATTACTAAATCTCTCTTCTCCACTGAACAGAGAAAGGCATAATGGAAGGGTGCAGTTTCCAATTTGAATTATTTTCTTTGTTTCACTCTGCTCTGCCTAAGGCTACTGCCTTTTAAGTCAACCACAGAATCCTTTGGTTGCGGGCAGAGCAGTGGAGAGACCCACACCCAAGAGGCTGAACTCTCAGACCTCAGCTTCCTGCTTGTAAAATACAAGGTTCTCTAGGTGCTGCCTGGACCCTTCCAATAACAATGGTACGTGGTTGGAGGCTGTCCAGTTGTCTTCAGAGACAGGTTAGTTTCCACAAGAACTACCGAAGGTGAAGCATCAGTTAGGCAGGATGCTTTCACTCCTGCACAACACGTCCCCTAGGGTCTGCTCACCCCAAAACTCGTCCCCAGGGCTGCCAAGCCCAGACCTCTTCAAGTAAAATCTGATTGCCTGAGCAGAGCGAAAGTAAAAGAAAAGCAGAAGAAACAACGGACCTACCTCTGCGAGCCTCTGAAACGTCCCCATCTAAGTGAAAGGCTCTAGGTGCCCTTGTGAGAAGAGGAGGAGCCAGTGACACCTGAAGTGTCCAGGGACAGGGACCTCCGAGGCGAGGTGCAAGCGAAACCCAAGACCTCACTGGTGGATTTAGTTTAAATTGGACTATTCTTTTAGTAGGCTAAGGAGGCGCTCGAGATTCCCCAACAGAGGCAGTCGCCAGAGCACAGGGACAATGGTGTGTCGGGCAGGGTCTTTGGGAGGGTACCTACAAGACCCTTAGTTCAACCCACAGCTCTAGAGAAACCTCGGGGCGGGGTGGAGGGAGAAGTAGTGATGGCTGGTCCGTTTCACCTCATGGAAAGTGCCGATTGGTAGGGCACACTAGACTGAAGGGTGGGGGAGGTCTTTTTGTAGTCTCTTAATTGTTTGGATTTTTCCTTTTAAAGCCTACAGGTTTAGTCCAATCCCTCACAGGGTACCTTTGCTAATCGTCTCTCGCCCTCCGGCAGTGTGTGGCCATCCAGCGCCGAGCCGGTGGGTTCGGTTGGCTGGGACAATAACCTGCCCCAAAGCAGTTCAGCAGGGCAGCTCAGTCCGGCTAGCTGAGCCCCCAGATCCCTGGAGGGGTACACGTGCATTTGTTGTGGTGCCTGCGCTCTCTCCCTCCTTCCCTCCCCCTCCCACCACCCGGCTCAGTTTCTCGATCTGTTACCCCAGTGAACGAGATCTGAAGGGACCCTCAAGCTGCAAGGCAACGCCTTACACAATACAGACGATGGGGTTGCAGGTTCATGCGGCCCCGCACACGTGGGTTTGTTATGGGTGAGCAGGCTGGCGAGTCGCGGGAGGCCAAGGCGGCCCGTCCCCTGGGCCAGCGACAGGCATCCCCAGTCCCGGGCTACGCTCCTGCAGGGGCCCTCGCCCCTGCACCCCTCCTCCCTGCCCGTGTGCCGCCCGCCTCGCCCCTACTCACTTGCAGGGTTCTCAGCCGGGAAAGCGGCGGCCACTGAGCCCAGCGAGCGCTCGCACGGCCGGCAGCCCTATTCCCTTTGTTAGGGTCGGGCAGTGCCAGGGCGGCTCCGCAGCCCAGCCTGGTCCTGGACTCCACTCCCCCCAGGTGCCTCCGGACGTGGCCGGGCCAGGGAAGAAGAGCTCCCCCGCACTCGAGCTCCGAGTGAGTCCCCTGAGAAGGGGATCTTCTGGGGAGCAATGAGGGACTGGCAGATGTGGGTGTAGGGCACCGGGGAAGGAGGGAAGAAAAGCACTGCAGACTGGCGGGAGGAAGCACGGTCTCCGTTATGCAAATTGAGTCGTTACAACTAGAAGAGCCCTCTTATCACACCGGTCCCAAGCCATCCTGGCCCTCTGGAGGTCGCCAGCGAGCAGGGTCAAGGTTAAAGGTGCCTGCTTAGGGCTCCCCGTAATGCAGGGAATCTTGCGATCCCCCTACAAAGACCAAGCCTGGGGGCGGAGCAATGCAGCAGGCAAGGAAGCCCAAATGCTGCCTCCACCCCACCCCCTCACGTCCCGAAGTATTGGATTTAGTGTTGTCTGGCAAAAAAACGTTTTTTCAGGGTGCAGGTCCTGATCAGGCAAGTCATACTCACCACTCTGAAAACCAAAATTTTTATGTAGAACACACCCATTTTAGACTCTAAGACTTAGAGTTTAAAAAAAAAAATCCTTCAACATCAAGTGTGGCCTGTACACATAACATCGTCCAACTTTTTTAGAGGTAGATTTCTGGAACCCCGCGACTAGAAACTTTCTATGCAGCTATGCAGGCAGACAGGCCTCTGCTAAGATAGCACGTACAGCCAGGTACCTTCCTTCCATTGGAGGGTTATGGTATGGCTGCTAGAGAAATCAGAAGGAAACATCTTGTTGAAGAAGCAGCCTGGTTGCCTGACCATGTCTGATTACCAAGAAGCCAGTTCCAAAAGACTGAAAGCAGTCTATCAGAGAACTGGTGGCAGGCGTTGAGTCACCCCTTCGGTTCTTCAAGTCCCAGAGAAAACAATGCCACTACCAGAGGCAGTAATCACATGCCAAACATCTGCTGGGTACCCACCTCTGTGTTGGTAGAGGAATCAAATAGAGCCCCCGGGAAAGCAGAAAATTGCTGGTCTGGATCTTCTGAGAAAGCAAAATGGCCTCCCCAGTAAGAGTGCTTGAAGCCGGGGCCAGAGTTCTCTTCAAGTCCAAGTTGCCACCTCCCACCACCAACCCGGGAAAGAAAAGGTTGAATCCTCCTCCCCAGCACCCTTCTTTCAGATTGCCCTTCATCTTTTGATTCCTCTGCTATTCACCCTCCCCAAGCCGCTCGGGTGGGGGCAGTGGCTCGGTCCTGAGACCCGAATCACACACAAAGTGCCAGACAGTGAATTCAGTTGAGTGGCCAAGAAGTTATTTGTTCTTGGGTGAATTCCACAGTCTTCCTGAGGCATTCCTTCCTGTTCTGCAACATGGATACTGAGAGGGCAGCACTATTTTTTTGTGATTGCAGGGTGTTTGGAACACGGTCATAATACTGCATTGAGATATGAGTGAATAAACACGGGCAGGCAAACTTGGATGACTGTATCTGAAAGGGTGCTAACTGAAAGTTGAAGATTTTGTTCTAGCGCATGAAGAAGCCCTTAAAAGATTTTGTGTGTGGTATGCAGTGCGTCTTTGTGTTTTTCATTGGTTCCTCTGCTGCCATACTAGAAGCAGTAGTGAGTAGGGCTGAAGGGGGGCAGACTAGCTTGGAAGCTGACGCCAGTGGAGATCTGTTAAGAGCCCAACTGTGGCGTTGACACAGGAAATGAAGGTCATCTAAGCAATAACTACCAAAGGCGTATTGCCTGCTATCATGTCTGTTATGCCACAATAGGTGTTAAGCCCATTTATGGATGAGGAAAGTAAGTCACCCAAGCCCTTGAGAAGTCAGAATCCTTTGTATTCATTGAAAACCTTGATCCTTGTCTTTCAGCCTCCCTCTTGCCTCAGCTCGGTTTAGAAACTGGGAACCAAACAACAGGAAAGAAACTTTTAAAATGTGGTGCGGCCCCTAGTCTTAAGTTCTGTTTTCTAGAACTTTGACCTGTATCAATGGAAAATATAATGGAAGGGCCCTTCTGGACGTTTAACTTGTTGGACTGATAATAACCACACACCATGTCACGCCTAAGAAGAAGCCCTGGTGGCCTGGGACAGATTAGCAGACACGTAGGGATGTTCGCAGAAACATTTCAAGGAGGATCACCATCTGGTAACTTTCCTGAGGTAGCTCTCTCATCAGTCGGGTCTCCTGACCTGCAAGTGAGAGACTAGATGATGACCTAGTCACTCGGGACTATTGTATAGTCCCTGCCTTGACTGGTTGTTTTCCTTAGAAATGTATATTCTGTAACTTCTGTTCCATCAACTGAATGTACCTCCATTAATAAGTTGAAATCCCAACCCCTGATCAAGTGATAGCATTAGGAGATGAGGCCTTGGAGAGGCAGATAGGTCATGAGGGCAAAGCCATTGTGAATGAGACTGAAGTCCTTACCAAGGAGACACGGGTATGTCCTACCATGTTAAGATGAAACTAAAAGGTACCAGCTACAGACTGGGTGCCTATCTTCACTAGTCATCAAAACTGTTGTCACCTAGACCTTGGACCTACTAGACCTCAGAATGGTGGAGAATACACTTCCAGTGCCTTAAATCACCTAATTTGTTGTGGTTTTGTTGCTGCAGCCTTAATAGACTAAGACAGTCCCTCTGTGTCTTAGGACACACCCTTCTCAGTCATCTCTTCCGGCAGTTTACTGGTGAATTTCCGTGACACTCTTGAGAAGTTCTCTGGCAAGCAATTAGAAGTTTCCTCCCAAATCCTTTTTTCTAAACCCACTACAGATACTCACAAAGAACTAGAAATGATTATCATGGCTCTCCTCTGAGAACCTTCAGCACACATTGTCCAATATGAGGCTGGGCTCTGGGACCCAACAATCTGTGTGATGGGCCTGGGCTGCCCATGTTGTTCCTTAGTGCTGCCAAGCTGAAGGGTTAGGCTCATACACACAGGGCCTCAGTGAGAGCTGAAGCAGGAAAACAGGAATGAAACAGAACTGTCTCTAAGCACCCAAGAAGGTTTCTGCTGTTTGCTGAAAGGCACAGATGGGCCAATAGAATATCAGGGGAAAACTACAGAGTCTCTTGAGAGGAGCACAGTAACCACAGACAGGGAAAGTGGCCAGGCACACAACCCATAGTACAGTAAGCAGTGACCTGCCAGCTCCAAAACCCAAAAGAAGTTTAGAGAGGGTATAACCAGGATTGACAGGCTAGACATACTATGTGGGTACATGCCACTCTAGGTCCTTAGGGAGAATGAGAGCAAATCCTAAGTCTCCATTATTAAATCACATGTTCTACCCAAATATCTCATACTGTAGTACAGCAACTGCCAAATATTCAGCATTTGATTGCAAGGCAGTTTGGGTAAACATTCTCGCTTATTCTTAGAAGTCCAGTATCTTCAGGTCATGCAGGAATGTTTTCTCTGTTCTTGCCCTAAAGCCAATCTTAGTATGATATCCATGCCTTCAGACAGGGAGACAACTACAAATCTGACTTCAAAATATTTTTTTAAGAATTATTTTTTGCCAGGCGTGGTGGCACACGCCTTTAATCCCAGCACTTGGGAGGCAGAGTTCAAGGTCAGCCTGGTCTACAAAGTGAGTCCAGGACAGCCAGGAATACACAGAAAAACCTTGTCTCAAAAAACCCAAACCAAACCAAAAAAAAAAAAATTATTTTCTTTTTCATTATGTATGTATGAGGGAGGGGGTGTGTAGGTATATGCACATGAATACAGGTGACCTCAGAGACCAGAAGGGGCAGCCATCAGATTCCCTAGAGCTTGAGTTACAGGGGATTGTGACCCACCCAACATGGGTGCTGGGAACTGAGCTCAGGTCCTCTACTAGAATAGTATGTACTCTTAACTGTCCAGTCATCTCTTCACAAATAGTCAAAAAAAATTTTTTTTAATTCCAAACAAGGTTTTTCAGCTCCCTTGGATTGGAGATAAGATATATTATTACAAAACAAAAAACAAAAAAATGTGTTCTTTTGTTGTTGGTTTGGTTTGGTTTTTGAGACAGGGTTCCTTTGTGTGCTTTGGCTGTCCTAGAACTACCTCTATAGAGCAGGCTGGCCTCAAACTCACAGAGATTTGCCTGCTTCTGTCTCCCAAGTGCTGGAACTAAAGGTGTACCACTATCACTTTTTTTTTTTAATCCATTTTCTTAAGAAGGCAAAATGGGGTCATGTTTTGACAATGTCACAAGGGAAGATTCTTAGGTATTTGCTGAGAGCACAACTTTCTTTAAAATTCTCTAGGTGGCCTGGGCAGGCAACCTCCCACATCTCCGTGTCTCTATCTCCAACATCCACTCAGATCTTCTCATCTGGATGGTCCACTTAATTGTACTCTTACAGAAAATACTAGCTTTCCTTGGCATCTCCAAAACTGAGAGGAAAGAAGTAAGGGAAGGAGAGAGGAAGGGAGGGAGGGAGAGCAAAAGGAAGTTGGGACTGGAGAGAGGGCTCAGAGGTTAAGAGCCCTTGCTCTTCCAGACAGTCCTGGTTTGGTTCTCAACACACACATGGTGATTCAACAACCATCTGTCACCCCAATTCCAGGGGATCCAGTGTCCCTTCTGGCCTCCATGAGCACTGGCACACAAATGATGCACATATATACATGGGGACACTCATATACCTACATTAAAATAAAAACAAAATTTTTTAAGGAAAGTAGAAAGAAAGTTTGTATATTGATACAAAATTTAGAGTATATTTAGCCACATTTGAATAGATCTTTGTATATTGATACAAAATTAAAGGTAACGCTTCCTAATGGTATCGTACCTAGAGATACTTAAAAATGAAATGTGAAGCTCTGGCCTCTTGATACCAACCATCTTAACTGTTTAGGATAGTTAAGAAAAACAAACTCCTAGTCATGCATGCATGTCACCTTGTTAGCTACTATGACAGTCTATCACAGATATTCTCTAAGCTACTCAGTAATCAAGTTGTTAAGAGACAAGCAACATTTGCTTATCTAAATACAAGAGATAGATAAGGCATCTTCAAAAACCCCAAGAGATCTGCAGAATATGGCATTCAAAGATGTGGTCTTAAATTAAGATTTTTTTTGATATCGTGACATATCAGCTCCTGACAGCACCCCCTATTCTACTCCAAGTAGAAGATAAGCATCGAAGAATCTCCAGTGTGAGATGGTTGAATTAGTGGCAAGCCTATCTCTTGGCATGTAAAAACTCTTTGCTTCAACGCAGACAGACTGCTGTCCAAAAAGGACAAAACTTGGTAGCAGGGAAGTCGACAGCCTAGCTCTGCCAAGACAGGGTAGGTTAGTCCTTCACAATCCCTGCTCTACAATAAATGTCTGTCAGAGAAACAGGACCAAAAAGCTGAAGACTGATGCTGGAATGTATGGAGAGAAAATGGGAACTGTCCAGGTAGTCACTGGTTTGTCATTTCTTAGTATTGGAAGCTGCAGGCCCTGCACTTCCTATATAATCAGATATATTTATCCCTCTCAGGTCTCTGAGGTGGTTGAAGAATAGACAGCTAGAGTCTCATAGTTAAATTTTGAGTTGTTTAGGAATCAAGAGGGCGTTCTAGATCTAAGAAGATGGTTATAATAGTGATGCAAGTTAGTATGAAAGCTGAGTCAGTTATAGAACTTTAAATTCATGGAGATGGTTAGAAGGTAGAAGGTTAAAGGCAGGGGCCAAATATGTATGAACTGGATATTGGGAAGGTATACTGGGCCATTTAACTCCCATAAATGTGGCATATTTAATTCTGCTGTTTTGTATAGAATTTACTGTTATAAGAGAAAGAACCATTTGTTGGATTGAAAAGGGAAGCCGATGGGGGGGGAAGAGGGTGGAAGGGTGGGGCAGGAAGGGGGAATAGGGAAGGGTTTGTGACTGAGATGTAACTTGAAGAAAAAAAATAAAGTACTTATTAAAAAAAAGGAAAGTAGAAAGGTACAAAAATATAATGAGAACTCACATGAATTTTTATCTTCACATTTTCAAAGGGCTTATATTTACATGTAAAAATACACATTTATATGTAATTACATATTAGCGTATATATAAATACATCTTTTTCCCCCCTCCCCATGAACCCTCTTCAGACTCAATCACCTGAGGGCTGCGTATGTGCCATCTACACACAGGTGAGAAACAGACTGAGAGGCAGATGTGAATTGAGCAGCCTGAAGTCCACTAGTAAAGCAACTGAGGTAGGCCTTCCCATCAAGGTCATTTTCCTTCCAGCTACCTCCGGTCCCCTGGCTGCCATAGGACAAGGCCATCAAAAGCCAGAGACACCTCAGAATCTACAGCGGCCAGAATTGCAGCTCTAATCTCATAAACTGTCCTGGCAACCAAACTTACCAGCAATGACAGGAAATATAGGCACTCTGGACTTTGGAGGAAGCAAAGATGCTTGTGGTAATTTCTCTTAAAAAGAGCTAGGAAATGTGCTTTCCTTGGGGAACTTCCATGGTGGGAGCAATCTACTGTCTACTTACTGCCCAGAGAACTGCTCTCAGAATAAAGCCCACAGTGGGGGTTAAGGCTTTCTGTAAGATACTGTATGTGTACTAGAAACTTCTTTGAAATTCACTAACGTTTTTAGGGGAGATGAGGACCAATATTTTGTGCCTGTTCATGATTTGTTTCAAACTTGCTTCCATCTATAAAGCCTCATGTTATTTTTTATTATTCATTTATTGTTATGTTTCACCTAAAACTCGCGCAGACTTTGGGTCTAGTTAGTTTCAGTGCATGATGTTCTTTGTTTCCAGGGTTTTTTTTTTTAACAATAACATTTATTTTAAAAATTAACTTTGATGGGGCTGGAGAGATGGTATAATGGTTAAGAGCACATGTTCTTTATGCAGAAGACACAGGTTCAATTCCCAGCACTCATAGGATGGCTCATAATCTCAACTTCAGTTTCAGGGGAATCCTCCAGCATCCTCTGGCTCTCAGGGCACTTCATGCACACAAAAATCAACTTTGAAATAACTCTTTTGTTGTTCTTTTTCTGGTTTTCCCAGAAACATTTGCTTTACCAAAAAAAATTTTTTTTTTTTCAAAAAATGAAGCAAATATACAAAGAGGAGAGGAAGATCATCAGCCTGTCAGCCACAAGCAAAGTTAACCTTCTGGCCTTTCTCCCTCCAGTTATTTCCTGTGTGCGTTTCTTCGGCTTTCCATACTTAAGATTACAGTGTGTATATAGCGTTGCCCTGCATTTCCCCTCATTCACCAGCACTTCTGCTGTGAACTTAAGAGCAGATTTTTTTTTTCATCCCCTTTAGGCCTTATTAGATGCAAGGCAATGTCGTCAGGCAAATGTTTGTGGTTATCGAGCTGGTCTTTGGCCATAGGAGAGATGACTCCATTTGGTGGCCAAATGTCCTGATTCTGCAGCAGGGCTGTCTGACTCTGAAGCCTGACTTTGACATGCAACCTTGGAAAAAGAATTACTTCACCCTCTTCTGACTGTTTCTCCTTGCTGTAAGGTGAGGATGGTAGTGCCCTATACATGAGGTTGTTCTAAAGACTAAAAAGTTGTTTGTAAGAGCAGCACTTACAGTAATGCCTGCCACAGGGAACGCAGAGCAAACGAAGGGACAACCACCACAGCATCGTTCTTGACAGACTCTCCTACAGCTGGATGTCAAGGTTGCTTACTAATTTTCAGCTAGTCTCAATGATTTGCAGTAAGTCCTTTGCTATATGCGTGAGGGGGAAAAAGATGAACATTACTGGGAAAGACCAGACATCAAGAAGATATGCTATTCAATAATTAATTAGGAAATTAATTATTAGGAATAATTAGGAAAATAATAGGAATAATAATTAGGAAATTCAATAATTAATTAGGAAATGCAGAATAAGCCAGGCGTGGTGGCACACGCCTTTAAGCCCAGCACCCAGGAGGCAGAGGCAGGCAGATCTTTGTGAGTTCAAGGCCAGCCTGGTCTACAAAGTGGGTCCAGGACAGCCAGGGCTACTATATGGAGAAATCCTGTCTCGAAAGAAAGGAAGGAAGGAAGGAAGGAAGGAGGGAGGGAGGGAGGGAGGGAGGGAGGGAGGGAGGAAGGAAGGAAGGAAGGAAGGAAGGAAGGAAGGAAGGAAGGAAGG
>CAJQZJ010033514.1:200882-223642 GCA_907164525.1 Lophiomys imhausi | reverse complement strand
AGGAAGGAAGGAAGGAAGGAAGGAAGGAAGGAAGGAAGGAAGGAAGGAGGGAAGGAAGGAGAAATGCAGAGTAAGTGTGCCAGGAAGAAAACTCTTTGTTGAACAGGATCTAGTGTAACCCAGACTGGCTTCAAACTTACTATGTAGCCAAGGCTAGCCTTGAACTCCTGATCTTCCTGACTCTACCTCCCAAGTGCTGGGGTTACAGAGTTAAACCAACATACCCTACTCAAAACTTTATTTCTTGACAGGGTAATAGTTATCCCAGTTGATATTTACTGAATTCCTTAGACCCAGAAAGGATCTAGGCTAGGTTAACAGACCAAAGGACAAATGAGAAACAGGCCCCACCCTTAAGGAGCTTTAATCAAGTTTACAAAAACATTAGCATTATTGCCTCTGGGTGGACATTTTTTATGATGAGATATTTCTGCCTGTCACCCATGTGGACAGAGACCACAAAAATGCCCAATTGTGACCAGCCATCCCAACAGTAGGTACAAGTGACATTGACTCTTCTTCACACTCCCTTCTGGAAAGCTTGTAAGTAATGTCTGTGTGAGAGGACTACTGTGAACAGAGGGGTGATGTCCGTAAAGCACAGAGGACCTCGTGCCCTACGACGGAGGATGAGTGCTGTGAGCCTAACCGCGGCCACACACCAGGCACTGTGCTAAGCCCTTTACCCCAGGAGCCTTACTGGATGAGTGCTATCAACGCTGTCGGTTATGTTATGCAGCTAGGGCAGTTGGGAGGCAAGCGACATGATCAGGGCCATACACAAGTGACGAAGTTGGATTTGTAGCCAAGACATCAAACCAATTATGGGAGGCCGGTGACCACAGGTGAAGTCAGATAGCCTTACGGGTCTTGGCTTAGCTCCACGAATTTTATACATTTCTCTAAAAAAACAAAAGAAAAAAAAACTGATATTTTACAAAATCCACACCTTACACAGTGTAAGTGGAAGAGACAGAATGTGGCATTCTACACTTGGTTCTCACGACCCGCCCTGTAGACCACAGCCAAGATATTTTCCTTCTGGTTCTCGGTTTTCTACTTAATGAAATAGAGACAGGTGGACTGTTGTTTTCAACCTTGACTGACCAGCAAAAATCGCCTTCCCTCCCTGCCGAGGTAAGCTTTCCCATGAGAAGTCCACCCTGTCAGTGAAACTTGCCTCCACAGTTTTCTGACTTGTCTCAGAGAAGTTCCTCCACACAGTGCAAAGCCAGAGGCATGCCTGAGTACAACAGAGCCCTGTGAGCCACGGAGTTCCTGCTGCTGTCCTTCAAAGGAAGGACCTTTGCCACCAAAGTACAACCTTCAGTCTAAACAGAGGCGCAGCGAAAGCCTCAGCCACACTCATTTTCATTATCATTACCCAAAATTAACAGGGCACCAATAGCAGAACAATAAATCTTTTTCTTTATTATTATTAGTGTGTGTGTGGTTGTGTGTGTGTGTGTGTGTGTGTGTGTGTGTGTGTGTGTGTGTATACAATGTATGCTGTGTGTGTGTACCATGGTGCATGTGTGGAAGTTAGAAGACAACTTTTGGTATTGTTTTTTTCCCTTCCATCTGGGTTCCAATTAAGTCAGGTCATCAGGCCTGCTTGGGCAGCAAATGCTTTTACATACCAAACCATCTCACCAGCCCAACAAATTTTAAGGAAAAGAAAAAAGACATATTTCTGCATCACTGGAGTTTTCCCTAAAGTTTCCATGCTTCCTGGGAAACCATATCTGTTTTCTAGCCTGTCTTTCAATAGGTCATAATGTAACTCTTCGACAGCTTCTAATTAGAGCCCTGAGTTTCATAGCTCCAGTGCCCCATGGCAGGAGCAGATGAGGGTTTCATGATTTGAATTAATTCATAATCAGCTCAGCTAAAGTCTAAGTGTGTGGATAATCAGATATGCCTTCGGGAATCACTGGCAGCCTTCACTGTGGGAAACAGCCCCTGTAGCGTGCAGCATTACCCATTACAGCCTTGCTTGGTGAGGTCATAAGGCCTTCAACTGTCCAGTTCAATTAGCAAGCAGACAGTGTGTAACCATAACAGCAACCCAATGGACTCGGGGCACTACAGGTCATGGCCTGAAGGCCTCAAAATACTCTATCTGAAAGGCAAAGCTTCCCCTCATGACCACAGATACTGAGGATTTCTGAGTGCTTGGGTTGCAGGGATGGCAATGCAGGCACAGAGACGCTGAAAGGCCTGCCTCAAATGTGTGTGGGATCCCAGTAGGTGACTGGCATCCCAGAAAACAAGAAATGCCATCTGTCCAACACCTTCAGTCAGCTCCTCCGTAAGATGCTTTTCAGACTCTTAGAAAAGAGGGACACTGAAATTTTTGCCTTGCTCAGAATAGATGTAGCAGTCCCAACCCACAACCGGAGTGAGCTACTCACGAGGGACTTGATTATGGAATCTGAGCTCATCAATGCTTGGCTGAAGAGAAATAGATACAAAGCTCCACCCTGTCATCCACCTGGTTTGATGTTTATTATCCACTTGAAGGATTTCCAAGCCACTCTTACCCTACATTTTCCTATCTATCCATCATAGAGATAAACCTAACTATGGTCCAAAGACTACAAAGGCTTACCAAAAGTCACCCAGGTAGTAAGTGGCAGAGTTTGGCCAAGCACCCATATCTTCTGACCCTGTTTTAGATACTGAGAAGAAACCAAGAAGGCAGCAGCTCCCTGAAATATCTATAGACTAGAAAAGGTGAGAAACACCAGAAACTGCTGTGGTTCTTCCATAAAGAGACCTCTAAGAGAAAAAGAAAACCTGCTCATAGCTTTCTGACTTGTCCTGCTGCCCAAGGGTCATGAAGAAGGTTTTCACGCCTCCTCTTCACAATGCAGGGAAAGGAGCATTAAATGATAGCTGAGATTTCAGAGCAGGAATGGAAAAGCTTTGTGGATATCCCTGCAGCTAGAAGAGGGAAGCCATTCATCTGAGGAGTGTTTGTGTGAAATGGATCAGCAGCACATTACACTCACCGGGGTTGCTTTCCCCCATGGAAGGTGAGGTAGTTTACACCTTTGTGGTTTTCATTAGTTAGGATAAGAGTTTTCAATTGTTGGTTTCTGAAGGGAAATAGAGCTTAGTAAAGTTAGAATCTGGGTATTCCAGAATGACCCGCTAATGGCCTTGCTGAGTAACACCTATGAAGTAGTTACATGCTTCCGGGAGACCAAGGCTGAAGCACAGACAGACTAACAAGGTCTTACTTGTAAGTAAGACTTACTGAGGTCATCAGTGGGAAAACAAAGTTGCTCCCAGACAGCCACAAGCATACTTCATAACTCATAGTTAAGTGGGAATAATAATAATAATAAATTTGAGAACTAAGTTGGCATCCCAGACTTTAAGCAACCTCCAAAAGATGAGAAGTATTCAGACAAGAGTCTATCAACATTGGGATAAATCTTTCTTGAGCAACGTGTTTGTCACCATGAACATCAGAGGATGCATAAACCTAGATAGTTTACATCAGTCACTGGATGTGACTCCCCTTAATGCAATCAAGAGACACTGTTAGCAGGTTTTGAGGCTGCTGCTGTTCAAAGCTCTTTTGATATATACATTCTAAGCAGCATGGTAAGAGAAAGGACAAAAGCTGGTAAGAGCCTTTTGTTGTCATTATCAGGTGTTTACACACTGTGTTGAATTGTATCTGCCATGCTTTATTTCAACTAGCAGTGTAGCGTCTCT
The DNA here is from genome assembly GCA_907164525.1 of Lophiomys imhausi. Classification (NCBI taxonomy): domain Eukaryota; kingdom Metazoa; phylum Chordata; class Mammalia; order Rodentia; family Muridae; genus Lophiomys; species Lophiomys imhausi. The sequence continues at coordinate 219,913 of CAJQZJ010033514.1, read as the reverse complement.
GCTTACCTCAGGCTCACCAAGGCCATTTGAGGATTGCATTGTGATACATAATGACAATGGCTGAGGTATCAGTAGCCTGTTGTAGTCTGAGGGCAACACTGTGGGAGATACAGTCTATCTGACCCAAGAGCTATAGAGATCAGCTTTTGCTCTGATTACTTCATCCCCTAGAAAAGTCTGGCAGATGTGGTAGCTACGGAGTGAATGGACTCTGAAGCTGCAGTGGCTGGGACTACACCCCAGTTTTCCTGTGTGGGAAAAAGGACTGAGAAGATAAAATGGGATGGTCCATAGCAACTGCTCATGAGACTTGGCCATGATTATCATATTAGGCAAGTACAACAGAGAATGAACTGTTATTTGACAAACATAAATGTTCACATACGCATATTTTAGGGAATAGGATTGGGGTCACAGGAGGAAAAGATTCTTGTAGATTAAAGGGCTCAGTGAAATTTTCCTAACAGAGTCCAAGCATCTAAGTCACTGTTGGAGTCACTGGCCCCACGCTGCAGCAGAGTGGTGGTCACTAGACAGATTAGGGAGAATATCTCCTGCAGTGGGAGCCTGGACAGAGGAAAGAGCTTACTGTTCATGGGCTTGTGTGTCTGGCATGGACCCAGACCCCATAAAGAGATGTCAGTCTTGAAGCATAGTGCTCTCTCTCTCTCTCTCTCTCTCTCTCTCTCTCTCTCTCTCTCTCTGTCTCCTCACCTCAGTCTCACTAAGACATGACAGTGGCTGCCCCATGCTCACTCTGCCTAGGACAGAGCCATTTCCACTGTTGTGATAGATTGTACCCTCTGACACTAGAAAACTAACCAAGACCATCCAGGCAGTTTTTTTTTCTCAGCTATTTGGTCCCAATAATGCAAAAGTAACTGATGTGGGAACTGGCATCATAGATTATAGCAATGATCTTGCAGCTGCAAAGCTCCCTGCTAAAAGATAGATATCCGCAACACCACTGCTCATCCCTCGCCACCACTCTGAAGGGACTGTTTGTTGTCCCATTTTGTGAACTGTAAAGCTGAAACTCCACAAGAATAAAACATTCTCACAAGAAAACTCAGTAAAGACTTTTCAAAAAAGATTTTTAGATCACAGAATCTCCCTCTCCCAATATATAGCATAACCGATAACAAGAATAAAAACAATGGAAATTTTTTTAATTACCAGTAATTTCCACTTTCAGTACAGATAGATACACTCCAACAGTTGTAAGATCTAGCCAAATTAATTAATAAAAATACCAATGTGAAGGCAATAAAGAATAAATAGAACCAAAGTCTGGAGGGAAGGTGGATATTAATAAGATAAACAACTATTTTTGTAAGTTTTTTTTCTTCAATCCAGACTGAGGTTTGTTCCATGTGGAAACTACATAGAATAGTCTAGAAAGAAAGGATAGAAAATACTAGAGAGAAATGAGTCCCAGATCCTGTTTATAAACTCAGACCAATATTTAGTCAAATTCCAGAAATACAAGGCAGATGCAAACAGCCTACCCAGAAATAGGAAAATGAGCAGAGTTGAGAGCAGCTCCCCAAAGGACAGAGTTTTATAGCTAAGTTCAAGATGGTTTCTTGCTAAAAACAAATCATCAAGACCTAACCTGAGAAATATGGGGGTGTGAAACAGCCACTGTGCTGAATTTATAATCACCAAGATATCATCCAAAATCATCCACCATACAAAGAATGGTGAAATATAAGCCAGGGTTGAGAGAAAACATAGCTTCAATCAAGCCAGATATCACGTTAATCCAACTACCCTATTCCACATTGGAGGGACTCTCACTAAAAAGCTTAAAATGGAGCAGAGAAAAATCAGCAGAAAAGACTTAGGAATATCAGCCACCAAGCGTTACCAAAGGACAGCAGCAGGGTGAAGAATAGCAGGACTTTGACAGCTTCTAGAGGCTGAAATGGGCCAAGGTACACACACAGGAGGGGCATTTGTACAGGTAGGAACACTATGTTGGATGACATAAATGCTAGAGTTGGGCGTTTTAACTGGATCTCCGAGAAGCAGTGCCAAATATACCAGCCAGGGCTGTGTGAAGCCTCACTTCTCCCCAAAAGCCCAATTGGAGATGACTTAGTAGGCAAGGTTACATGGCATCATGTTTGTTCATTCACATCATGTACACTAAGGGAGATGGGGGCCAGCAATTGACATTTGAATACAAGCGGCTTTCAGATCATCCTGACAGGTATTCAGGCTTGTGCTTGTTAATTGAAGTTAAATGTTTGTTTTTGTTTTTGAGGTACAGTCTCACTCAGTAGCCCGCACCAGCCTCAGACTCTCAGTCCACACTATATCTATCTTAGCATCCCAATTGCTAGGATTGCAAGTGTCCACCACCATGCTCAGCAATCTTAATGGTTTAAAAAAATCCTTTATTTTATTCATGTGTAAGTGTGTGTCTGCTTGATTGTATGTATATGATAAGTTGCAGATTCAGAGAGTTCAGAGAGAGGCATTGGATAGCAGTGAGGGTACCGGGAACCACATGGTCCTCTGCAAGAGCAGCAAGAGCTCTGAGCCGCTGAGCCAGCTCTCCAGTCCCAATATTAATGTTTTATGTATGTATCTTTTTCTTCCTTCACGTTAGCACAGACAGCAAGCAATAATCATAGGCATTGAACTATGTGTCACTATTTCAAATCCCTAACCTGTGTTAACCCCATCAGTATCACCGAAAAGCAGAGTGCGTTAGCAGCCATGTTTTACAATAAATGAAGTGAAATACAAAGCCATTAATCAACTCACCCAAAGTCCCTAAACTAGCAAGCCGTAGCTTTGAACTCAAACCTAGACAATCTGGATCAACAGGCCATGCCCTTCTCCCCATCTTCACTGAGCATGTGAAATAGCCAGGGTGATGTAGTACATACAGAAGGCAGACACCTGGCAAAGGGAAGTGTGTATGTGCCAGGGTGATAAAGTACATACAGAAGGCAGATACCTGGCAAAGGGAAGTGTGTATGTGCCAGGGTGATAAAGTACATACAGAAGGCGGATACCTGGCAAATGGAATGTATATGCTCTTACCCTTTCTATAGCAGTCAGTTTGTATTTCTTTAAATAAATTGTGTGTGGCCAAACCAAGTGACTCTGTATGTTAACATGCCAGCTTCGCCCAGGCCACAAAAGAGTTCAAGTCTATACCCTATGCCCCCCCCCCTAGGTTGAGGAAATACTCATTTTTAAGTTCAACAATCCCTTGAATTACATTTTTTGTTTATCATCTAAGTCCAGACAATAGAATCCAGAAAACAATTTTGAGTTTTCAATTTTGTTTTAGTTTGTTTGTTGTTTTGCTTTATTTTGTTTTGTTTTCCTTGTTTTTTTTTTTTTTCTTTTTCTAAACAGGGTTTCTCTGTGTAGGTCTGGCTGTCCTGGACTCACTTTGTAGACCAAGCTGGCCTCAAACTCACATAGATCCACCTGCCTCTGCCTCCCGAGTGCTGGGATTAAATATTTGCCCTGCCACTACCATTCACCTTAAGTTTTAAATTTTTCTGTCCACATAGTGTTCTAACAGAGACCTATTTTAAAACACTTATAACCATGTTCACAAACAATTCTCTTTTCTGAATGGTATGATGTGGTTTTCAGAGCCCAGCAGTGTGTGAAGTGCAGCGAACATGGCCTCACCTTCAAAGGCAAAACACTCTACAAGTGGCCCTCACAAACCCTCACTGTCTCTTTACTCTTCTCTCTCAGACTGAGTGGGCTGGAGAGAGGAGAGCAGGGTGAGGTGGTCTCTGGAAACAGCAAAGTGGGTTCAGCTCCATCTTAATGAGCCCCAGAAACCTGGCAGCTCTCTTTAGAAGGGGCAATACTGGTGCTTACTGTATCGGTTGCCACCCTGCTAACCAATGTTGGGGAAGGTCTGATAGGCTGATTTCAATGCTGAGATCTGGTTACCGCCCCTTCTCAGGCATTCTCTTGATTGGTTAATAAAAGTCACTGATGGCCAATTAACTGGGCAGAAAGAGTACAGAAAGGCGGGACTTCCTGAGATTAGAACAGGAACCTCTGCATTTTGCACACAAGATTAGTTCATTTCACCAGGAGACATGGAAGCAGGTAGATGTGTTTGAGAACCCTGGAAGATAATCACAGTTACATGACGGTTTGGGATTGGTGATCCGGGTTAACTTAGAGTAGCTAATTGAGAGTCTGCCCAGCTAAGGGATAAGCATTGAAACATTGAAAGGTCTTGGTGTATTTATTATCAGGGAAAGGACTGTGGCAGCTTATAGGCCCTCAGCCCAAGCAATCAGGGACCGTTGGACTCCTGGACTCCCGTCAAACCGGCAAATCTCCCCCAAGCTGCCAGTAATTCTACTGGCCTGATATAACAACTTATATTACTTAACAGAGTTTAGGTTACAGGTGGTGTAGGCCACCCTTGGTCCAGGGCTTTTTCCCCAGGATAAATCAGGCCGCAGGTTAAGGCGCTCGAGCTAGGCCCATTGGCTGATATCCTGCCAGGCTGCCCGCTGCTCTGCCAAGCTGCCAGCTGCTCCACCAGCCAAATCTTACAGTTTATACTTATTAATAAATACAATTGATAGTTAAATTGCAGTTTCAAACCAAGGCTACAGGGAAAGCCCCTTTAGCCTCTTAGGAGCTGTAGTAAGGAGCCACCTGGGCTGTGAGAGATAAGCTGAGGGAAACAAACCGAAGCCAGCTCTTCAGTAAGTTGACCTGGTTCCAAGTTTTATGAGGATCTTCGCAGGGCTCTGTGCAAGAAAATTATATGTGGGTTTCCAGTGGGAGGCAAAAGGTATCTAAAGGCCAAAATGCCCGAGGAGAGAAATGCTAAGAACCTGTGTCAGATGTGATGGAAAGAAAAGCCTTTGCCCGATAAACACACGGTTTTGCTTTTGGCAGGCCTTTTGGAAGTTGGAGCCAGCACCTCTGAACACCACTGCCGTGCTTTGTGTAAACCACTGAAAATTCCTCTTCCTCAAACAAGGGCCCAGAATCATGATGTTAAAGCTAGCAGCAGATCCCATGCTGTCAGGATCTGCAGTGCGCCTACTCCCCACCTTCTTGACCTCTGTCCACAGACTAGCTTTTCCAGAAGACAATACTGTTTAATAGGAGCCAACACTTCTGAAACCAGTAGGCTAAATGCAGGATCCGGCCCCAGGACACTGCGGTCTATAATACAGGCCTGCCAACGCTGGGGGGCATCTGTTCTGGAGCTCTGTAGAGAGACCTGCCTGGCATGGCTCACATCAGTTTTGTATCCTCCCTTCATGACTCACTGAATGCAGAAGGACCCCAGGAAGGGCATGAGTACCCAGGATGTCACTCTGCCATTCGACAGTCTGGAAGTCCACGCGCTGGGACAGCAATTCTTCCCTTTGAGTCCGCTCCAAATGATGCTTCTTCAGTACTGCTGCACCCACCCACCCCTGACCCCTTTGAGCTTCTGGCCAGGCCAGTTCTTTCAGTCTGCCTCACCGCCTCCGAGAATTAAAGAGAAAGCCCAGAGAGGCTTACCAGCATGGCCTCAAGAAGGAAGCAGGAAGAAGATTAGACGTGGGAAATGCTACTTATCTGTAATTGTAGCCACGGGCATCCATAATTAAGAAGGCAAATTTACTTCTAAGGCAATTGCATAATGCCTTCTATGCCAATGGGTGTTTTGGGTTTGTTTTTTGTTTTGCTTTGTTTTTTTATATTTTTGGTTGTGAGCCTAGCCTTTAACAGCTGAGCCATCTCTGCAGCCGCTTTGTTTTTTTCTGTGCCAAATAATATCTGATTCCCACTTCTGCATGAAGTCACCTAAAATCAAACTTGTTCTATCAAGAAGACAAAGACTTGGTGAGACTTGGCCATTCCCTCTTCACCTAGATTCGAGCCTAACAATGACAAGGCTTGCCTTGTCTTGGAAAAGCTCATACACAGATTGAGAAACGCGTGTGGCCATCTGAAGTCCTCTTGGGGTACTGTCCAGAATGTCCCGTCCATCGCATGCCAGGGGCCATGGAGGTGCTCCACTAATGTTTGTCAAAGGAAGATGCTGTACAGATTGGATTCTCTAATGAAACTGATCTGACATAAATGCTGTCTCAGTTGTAATAAAACATCACGACCGAAAGCAACTTGGGAAGAAAAATGTTTATCTCACCTTACACTTCTGTGGTAACAGTTCATAACCACAGCATGAAATCAGGGTATCAGGGTCAGAATTCAAACAGGGTGGAAACTTGGAGTCAGGAGCTGAAGAGGAGGACAGGGAGAAGTGCTGTTTACTGGCTTTGCACCTGTGACTTGTTCCAGCATTTGCCTTGGGATGGCACCACCTACACTTGCCTGGGCCCTCCCCCATCAATCACTAATTAAGAAAATGCCCCCGCAGGCTTAGCCTACAGCCAGATCTTATGGAGGCATTTTTCTCAATTGAGAGTTCCTCTTCCAAAGTAACTCTAGCTTGTGCCCACTTGACATAAAACTAGCCAGAATAAGGATTCACAGTTAATTAGCCACCCTCACTCATAAAATTTCTCTAACAACGAAGAAGCAGATTTAAAACTCTAGGAAGGTGAACAGAAAGACATGTAGTGACTGAGAGAAAGAGGCAGAGACAGAGATACTTCCAGAAGGGCAAGTTCTGACCTCAGACAAAGCCATGGATTGTATAAAAGGTAGGCGGAGATGAGCCTGGGGATTGTAATTGCTAAGAACCCTAATCAAGTTGCTTACCATTTGTAAGCCTTAATTTCTAAAATCAGTACATTCTTGCTGCCTTAATCACAGGATAAGGTGAGGCTGAAAGACATAACAGGCCAGGTGCCCTTACCTGTGAGAAATGGAGATTAGCATGTAGAAAGGAGACAGCGTGAGAGAAGAGGCACAAAGTCATTGGCCAGAAAGGAGAGGCTCATGCCCAACAGATGGTCATGTGCTCTGTCTGCCAATCCACTGATAATTATCAAGTGTCAACTATAGGACAGGCATGAGCCCAGTTGCTCAGGATTCATCTGTGAACAACAAAGGCAAAGATTCCTGGGAACAGGCAAACAAAAAATAGAGTGTACTCTAAAGTCCTAAGTGTTATTTAGTGGGAAAGTGGAGGAGATGAAGAAGAGGAAGAAGTGGAGTTGGGGGGGGGGCACTGAATGGCATCCAGACCAAGAGACTGATTGGAGAGCTGCCCACAGATTGCCAGCATCAATGCAGTGGCTAAGGTAGGTAGGGATGCTTAAAGAAGTAACTTGGAGCCAAATATTATAGAGGATGATATCAGGAGGCAGCCCCACTCTAGAGTGGCTCTCAGGCCTTTCTGATGCACTGTCTCTAGCACCTCACCCCCGGGGAAGCAGGGGAATAATCTGAGTGAACCAGAAGCCCAAAATCACAGACCAGTCACCTTGAACATCAATGAAACAGCTCTCAGAAAAATTTCCAGCTCCGTTCCAGCCGGCTAACGGAGAGGGATACATTTCAAGGTGGATTGTGGAATTTTGTGGGAGACAAGTCTCAGCAGGTTACTACTAAGGGTTACACACACACACACACACACACACACACACACAAACACACACACACACACACATGCTTTTCTGGTTGAACAACTCAAAAGGAGATAGGTCTCTATATCTCTGGCTAATTTTAATGCCTAAAATATTGAACTGTAACAAATATTAAGAAAGAATGTTTATAATGTAAAGAAGAAAAATTTTTCCATTTTCTTTTTTTTATACCTAATTATATTGTGGGTTATCCACCAGAGAACACTGCTTACACACGGGTTTAAGCCAATAGAAAGTCTTTATTTGCCAAGCAGTGATTACACACCGTGTTTGGGATCCTAGTGGAGCACTAAGGCTTTCTCAGGATGAGCTTTTAACCACACACACATGCACACACACGCACACAAATATTTCTCATTGACATCCTTCAGTTAACAAGAACAGTTAGCCAGATGTGGAACTACAGAAGCCAAAAAGCAAAGTTAGTACATTTAGAGACTTTCCCAGAACTATGGGCTTTGGTGGATTAGGTCTTTGTTTTTTCATTTTGGCTGGTGGTGCTGTCTTTTCAATAAGTTAAATTTTATGGCCTAAATGGTACTTCATCATGGAGACAGCTGTGCTAAACTCTGGGGACCTACTAAGGTCTGGGACCCTGTTACACAAACTAAGTTTCAAAAATCTATGTCACATCCATAGGATATAAACTTCAAAAGGTAGACATGATTTCTTTCCCCCTGTTTGCTGACTCAACTGTTCCCCTTCCCCAGGACCAGCATGGTCATAGCTGGTTGCCCAAACTCTCTGAGGCACAGAAAGGAATCCCTTCTTGTGAGGTAACTGTATCCCCTTCCTCGATTCAAACTCATTCACTGAAATCCAATCTCCTAGTACTTCAGTATGGGACTATGGTACATCTGGAAATAATTTCTTCAAAGAGATTTGAGTAAAAAGCCATCACTGGGGCAGGCCCTCAGGCATGTGTTTTTCTTATGCAATTAGGACAGATACACAGACCAAAGACTTCATGAAGACACTCTGGGGGTGGGGGCGCAGATATGATGAGGACAATGATGATGACACAGACATCTACAAACCAAGATGAGAAAGAGTTCAGAAGAAAAAAAAAAATCCCTGAGGACACCATGATCACAAAGTTCTAGAATGCATATTGATGAGAAATATTTCTGTTGATAAATCACCTAGTCTGCAGTACTTTCTGAGCACTTCACCAGCTCTAGCAACAAGCTATTACACATATAAATAAACTGTAGATGGATGGGAGACAGGCAAATAGTCCTTTTTATTCACAACCTTTATAGGTGATGGCACTACTGTGCACTTCACATTTTGGGTGATTGCTACTGTTTAAAGCTGCTGATTAATGAACATTCCAAGTCGGTATACATGGGGTTGTTTCAGTCCTTTGAAAATCCACAAAGTTTTTCATTGCATGGATGCTCTGTGATTTACTTAATCCTTCCTTTAGTAGTTGATTTCAAGTCTTTTCCAAAAGAAACAGTGAGGGTTGTAAGCCTGGAAACAAGTTTGATTCCTAGAACACAAATAAAGGTAGAAAGAAAGAATAGATTATACAAAGTTGTCTGTGTCCCCCCCCCCAACACATCATGACACAGGTATCTTCAAACACACACACACACACACACACACACACACACGCACACGCACACGCACACGCACACGCACACGCACACGCACACGCACACGCACATGTTCGGTCATGCACAAACATAATAATAATAATTGTTTTTTTAGTCTCTGATGGACCATCACTACCCTGTTCATTTTGGCTCTAGAACTTAGAAGACAACTAACTCTATATTGATGTGCCTGCCTCTGCTGGAATTAAAGGCAGGGGCTAACACCGCCCTGCTCAAATATTTTATCTTAGCTCCAAATTACTTCAACTCTTAGGAGACTGAGAAAACCAGTCTGGTCTGTAGTAACCCTTAATTTACTTACAACATTTTAAACCTCTTAACTGCATTTTTAATACCAAACTATGAAAATATCCTTTATATATAAGAAGAAAAATTTTAAGCTGATATCCAAGAGTGTGTGAGCTATGTGGCAACCTGCAGTCTAACATTCTAAACCAAAATTAAGACCATTTTTTTGCTTTCATGCCAGTAAGGCAAGTGTGCCTTTGGTAAATTATCATTTGAAATTATTATTATTATTATTAATGCTTAGTTACCCTTTTTTAAAATTAATTTTTTTCAAGTTACCTCAAACACAGTCTCTTCCTTCCTCCCCTCCCAATCCTTCCCTCTGTCCCTCCCTCCCTAGTCCTCTTCTCAATACTCTCCTTCTCCTCAGATGACGTGGGCCCCTACATTTCATACCCCCTCAGTTCATCAGTCATGTGAGGCCCAAGAGCTTCCTCTTGTACTGGGGCTAGATATGGCACCCCATCTAGGGTAGGGTGTTCCGCTAACATGCAACAGGGTCCATGACTCACTGCTGAGTGGAGTTTTTCATAGGATAGTTATGCTAGGTCCTTATCTGTTTGGGTCTGTGGGTTGTAAGATGGCTGTTCTGTTCTATATGGTTAATATCCACTTATAAGAGAGTACATACCATGTGTATCTTTCTGGGTCTGAGTCAGCTCACTTAGGACGAGGCTTTCTAGATCCAGCATTTGGTTTCGAATTGCATGATTTCCTTGTTTCTGATGGCTGTGTAAATGGTTAAGAACATTGGCTGCTATTTCAGATTTGATTCCCACCACCCACATGGTAGCTAGCAACCATGTGTCACTCCAGACCCAGGAGAGCCAACATCCTCTTCTGACCTCCATAGGTACTATACACATGTGATGTGCAGAACATACATACAGGCAAAACATGCATACACATAAGATAAAAAATAAATAAAATCCTTAAAAAAAATTTAAAAAAAATTTTTTTTTTTTTGTTTTTCGAGACAGGGTTTCTCTGTGTAGCCCTGGCTGTCCTGGACTCACTTTGTAGACCAGGCTGGCCTCGAACTCGCAAAGATCCGCCTGCCTCTGCCTCCCAAGTGCTGGGATTAAAGGCGTGCGCCACCACTGCCCGGCTAAAAAAAAATTAAAAATTTTTATTGTGTGTAACCTTACCAGCATTTCACTTCATACATAAGAATATTAGTAGAATAAACAATGATAGGTGGCCAAAAGTTAACAGGTTTCAAATTTTGATAGATACTCTCAAGCCGCTTTCCAAAACTATTACAACATTCTATCTCAGCAGTAAATGTTCTATCTTCAACACTACCAAGGTATTATGCCATAGAACTGTTTTATTATTGCTAATATCATAGATGAAAAATAGTGTCTTAAACTCATTATGGATACGTTTGGGTGATGCTTCACATGTTCACTTTTCTATGAAACTTGAAGATTGAGATTGTGAGCATTATCCCTTAACTCTGCAGACATAGCACAGCACTATCCTGGCTTGGGCTGTTTGGCATTTCGTGTTCCCATTGTTAGGGGAATTTCCCATCCTTTAATGCCACAGTGTGCTTTTCCTGCCTGCTCCACAATTTAAATCACCACTATGATGGACGTCATTAAGACATTCACAATCTAACTCGTTTAGCAAATGTATGAACAAATATTGGCATATCCATGTGTATTAGAAATATCAGGGAAGGTTTCAAAGTGGAAATTACATTTAAAGGTACTGATTTCAGTCAGCCAGCTAAGATGCCACTCTCTCGGCATGCCATAGCATGAACCCAGTGCACACTTAGGACCTGGAAGAGTGCTGTGCGACAGCTAAGGGAAAGCAAGAAAGAACATTGTTGGCTGTCCTCAGCTCCTGTATGGGTCAGTGAATGTGGAATAACCACAGTTGCTTCTGTCTCATTCTAGCAACCACAAGAATGGCCAACCCCAAGACCCCTCCAGACTCTCCGCTCTCCAAGAAACCGCTTTTACAGAAACTCAAATGACCACAAATACTTTAACTTTGAAATTATCATAAACTCTTACATAGAAAATTCTAACAATATACAGTATACTATGGAAAAACTACATATGAAAAATAGAATGTTCATCCCTAAAAGTAACTACTGTTCTATTTTGTAGGAAATCTTTTCAGAGATCCTCCTAAACACATAATATGAATATTCTAACACACACAAACTAGATAGATAGATACATAGATAGATAGATAGAGATAGATGGATGATATTTATAGATATAGATAGATGGATATCACTGAGTATGAATATAGTTTGAGGAGTGTGTTCCTCAATAGTTCCAAGTATTCGAAATTTCTTCCAGAATGGGTATTTAGGAGTGGAGGAGGAGGTTGGCATGGTATCCCACACCTGTAACCTCAGCATCTAAGAAGCTGAGGTGAGAAGATTAGGAGTTTGAGGCCAGTATGAGCTACACAGGGAGACTCTGCCTCAAAACAACAAGTAGAGGTTTAAGAGAGAGCAGGTGCTGGACTCACTGTCTCCAAGCCCAGACTATTCGACTGTTAGGCTCACCCTGAGGTGCTCCTTCCTTATTACTGGCGGGACCCCCAATGAGAGAAAGAGTGCGGATCGTTGCAAAAGCAAGAGGAACTTTATTCCAACGCACATAGGGGTTCCCCTTCACCAAGTGAACCCTGAACCCCTAGAACTCTAGGTTCTTATACGTTCTTGGACGGGGTTGAATATTAGCTTCCTGGAGGAGGAGTCTTGCCTTGGGGACCAGGAAACTTTGATCCATTGTCTGCTGAGGACGCTTGCATGGGGGGGGGGGGGGGGTGTCTTAATTCTAGGGTTGGGTAGCTCTTTGTTCGTTTCAGGGAACCCTGGAGTCCTTCCTGGAATTTACTGAGGGAATTTTAAAGGTTCCCCTTTTCACTGAATTTCACAGGCTCGGAGTCAGGGCAGTGGAATTTCTAAGATCCAGGATCTGAAAGGTCCCCTTTTCACGACCATCCCCAAAGGTTCAAAAACCAAGACAGCAATGCTCAAGGACCAGCTGATCATGAACTTCTTAAGGAAGAACAGCCCCCACCAGGAAAAAATTATATATATATATATATTGGGGTCAGTGTGCTGTGGGCATGGTCAGTATTTGAATGAAGGACTAGGCAGATGAGCTTGCCCTTGCTGACAAACTGATGAGAGAGATGTTGGATCTCCAGCATGGCAACCTTTTCCTTAGAACACTCTGGCAAAGACTGCAAACTCCAAACAGGTGATTATCACAGCAGGAGGGGGGCATCAGCAAGATCTGAACACCATCGAGTTTTTCATTCCCAAGGTTCAGAAGTACAGTCCAAACTGCAAGCTGCTTATTTCTGTAAACCCAGTGACCTATGTGACTTGGAAAAGAAGCGGCTTTCCCGGAAACCTGATTATCGGAAGTGGTTGCAGTCTGGATTCAGCTGGATTCTGACAGGAGAAAGGCTGGGAATTCACTCGCTGAGCTGCATTGGGGGGGGGGGGGTGTCCTAGGGGAACAGGGAGACTCCAGTGTGTCGGTGAGCAGTGACGTGAATGTTCCATCTCCCTGAAGAATCCGACCCCAGAACTAGGCCCTGAAGCAGAGAAGGAGCAATGGAAAGAGGTTCCCAAGCAGGTGACTGACAGCGCCTATGAGGTGCTCAAACTGAAAGACTCTATGTCCTGGTCCATTGGCAGACTTGGCCAAGAGTATAAGGAACGATCTTAGGTGGGTGCATCCCATTTCTATCATGATTAAGGGTCTCTATGGAGTGAAGGATGCGGGATGCGGTCTTTCTCAGCATCCCCTGTCCTGGAACTAAATGGAATCTCGGATGTTGTGAAGGTGAGTCTGACTCCTGAAGAGGAGCCCCGCCTGAAGAAGAGTGCAGATATACTCTGGAGGATCCAGAAAGTTCTAAAGTCCTCCCTATGCATCACTATCCAGGATGCAGCAGCTTCTTCTCATCTGGGCTGTGGTTAGCGCGGTTGTTTTAAGGTGGCCTGGAGAAAACCTCAATTCCCACAGTTCTACCCTGATGCTAAGTGGTACCTGTAGAGTGGTAACCTGGTTAGTGTGACAGTCCCACTGTCCCTGAGACACACTGCCAATTGTGTGCAGGCTTCAATTAACCTGGGAACCCACTGTGTCGCTGTTGCTGCACATCCTCACCAAACATGCCTAGGTCACCGGGTTCCCAATTAGTCATGCCCTGGCTCCAGTGTGTAAGTCCATTAGGCACATCTTGTGCGTAACTGACCTATAGGATGTTATTTTGTGCGTTATATGTGTCTATATGTGCACATGGCAATATTATGTGAAAAGTGTGATCTGCATATGGATGATGAAACTAACTAGCCAAGTGTCGAGAAAACACCAAATAAACCTTGAATAAAGAGAGAGAGAGAGAGAGAGAGAGAGAGAGACTAGTAGAATTTAATTAATTTTTAATTGAGGCAGCCTGTGCCTGGGAAACATTTCTTGATTCAGCCCTGCTGGCTCAGAATGTCCTGAATGCTATCTTTGTTTATTCACCTTTTCCAGTGAAAGTTTTTAAGTATGTTGGCATGGTTAGGAGTTTTCAGGGGTTGGCAATGGGTAGGATCTTGCCATTTCCCGTTGTACCTAGTGCAAAGTGTACCGGTTTCTGCTTAATTGTGTTAGCCATAACAATTACAGCTACTTTCCCCACATCCGTCTTGCCCACCCTGTCTGATGTATGAGCTTAATTCATAGTCTTTTCTTGGTCAAGCCAAGTTTTCACACATCTTTCTGCTTTGAATTTTCATCACAGATCTCACTAGACACAGTGAGCAATAACCATAAATACCATGCTGTCTTGTGTCCCCCACTTTAGTTCATTTCTTTGAAACTCCGCCTCCTTCAAGGTTTCAGCATATGATAGAAGACAACCAGATTCTTTGCCTAAAGAGTGTAAGAGTGACTTAGAACTAAGTCCCCAGTCCCTTTCTGATCCTGCCTTTTACTGCCCACATTTCTCTCTGCTTTCTGGTCTTCAAAACGCTCGCAGCAGCATGTTCCTTTAAGCAATGCACTCAGCACTCAGGGAGGTTCTCTACTGCATAGCTCTAAACTCTTCCACATTCCTTCCACACACCTCTTCCAAAGACTAAGTGCCCACAGAGTCAGGTTTATCAGAGCAACAAGCCCACTCTTGGGACCAATTTTTTGTGTTAGTTACTTCTTTCATCACTAAGAATAAAAAAGACAACCCTTTTTCCTTAAAAAATAAAATAAAATAAACAATAAAAAAGCATACTACACATCGGTACTTCTCTCTCCTTGCTCAGAGTACAGATTCAATTGAAACAACTCTTTCCCATGCCATGATGGCCTACTCCCTCAAACTGTAAGCCAAAACAAACCCTTCATTACATTGTCTTTGTCAAGCATAGGTTGTCACAACTATGAGAAATAAATAGTGGCTATAGCCATGTTCGAGATGTTTTTCTGGGTCGTTTGATTTGGTCTATATATTTAGATTTTTTTGTGCCAGTACCATGCTGCTTTTATTATTATCAATGGGTAGTGTAATTTAATATGAGGTATTTTCTTACCTCTAGCACTGCTCTTTCTGTTAAGGATTTCTGTGGCTATTCAAGATCTTTTATGCTTCTATATTAATTTTAGGATTATTTCTTCTTGTTCTGTGAAGAATGTCTTTGGGATCTTGAAAGGGATCACATGCGGTCTTCAGATAACTTTCAGTCATATAACCATTTTCACAATTCTGCCTATTCAAGAGCTGGAGGTTTCTTCTATTTCTGAGTGCCTTTTCTCTGTTGTTTTTGGTGTTGTTTGTTTGTTTGTTTTTCAATACAGGGTTTCTCTGTGGAGCCTTGGCTGTCTTGGAACTTGCTTTGTAGACCAGGTTGGCCTCAAACTCAGACAGATCCACCTGCCTCTACCTCCTGAGTGCTGGGATTAAAGGCGTGTGGCACCGTGCTGGGCCTGAGTGCTTTGTCTATACATTTTTTCTATTTCATGAAGTTTTCATTGTAGCCAGGCAGTGGTGGCACACGCCTTTAATCCCAGCACTTGGGAGGCAGAGGCAGGCGGATCTTTGCAAGTTCGAGGCCAGCCTGGTCTACAAAGTGAGTCCAGGACAGCCAGGGCTACACAGAGAAACCCTGTCTCGAAAAACCAAAAAAAAAAAAAAAAAAGTTTTCATTGTAAACAGCTTTCATTTTACCTCCATGGTTAGGCTTATTCTTAGATCCTTTAACCTCTTAAAGGGAATTTTATTCTGATTTCATTCTTGACATGTGGAAAAACTACTGAGCTCTCTAATGAGATTTTTTGTACCCTCTTTGCTGAAAGTATCTAGCAGATCTGAGAGTTTTCTCATAGAATCTTGAGGGTCTTTTAACTATAGACTCATGTAATTTGCAAATATGGACAATTTGACTTCTTTCCTATTTGTATCTCTCACACACACACACACACACACACACACACACTGTTCTAGCTAAGGCTTCAAGTACTAAAATGAACAAGAGTGAAAGGGGTGGACCCACTTTTCTTCCAGGTTTTCAAAGAATAGTCTTAGTTTCTCCTTGAAGGTCTAATGTCGGCTATGATTTTGCCCTATACACCCCTCATTATGCTGAGTTATGTTCCTTCCATTCCTACTTTCTTCAAGGTCTTTATCTCAAAGGGTTCCTGTATTGAACATTGGAAAATAATTTTACACACCAATTGAGATGATCATGTACTTTCTGTCCTTCTAGTTGTGTGCTGAAGTACAGTAGTTGATTTGTGTCTACGAACCAACATTGGATCCTTGGTCATGTGTTCGAATGTTAACATGTCTGAAATGCATTCTTGAATTCAGTTCAAAAAATTTTACTAAGAGTTTTTGTGTCTATGTTCATCAGAGAAATTTCTCTATAATTTCCTATGGACAGTATTCTCGTCTGGTTTGGGTGTCAGAAGAATGCTCTGTTTGTACAATGAGCTCAGTAGTGTTTCTTCCCCTTCTGTTTGGAGGCTCGTTGAGGTTGCTGCTTCTTGAAGGCTTGGTAGAATGCTACAGCCACTGTTGGAGCCCACCCTTTCTTTGTTGGGAGATTTTTCATAACTGTTCAATCTCAGTGATCATTAAGGGCCTGTTTGGTCTTGTCTTCTTTGTAATTGTTATTGGTTATATGTGTTAATTTGTTTCTTCTGCAGTGTCTGGGAATATAAGTTTCAGGACATAGCCTCATGACTGTATTTTATTGGAATCGGTAGACTGCCTCCTTTTCACCTCTAACTTTATTGATTTGGATCTTCTTTATTAGTGTAGCCATGTGTTTGTCAATCTTGTTAGGTTTTTCTTTTTTTTTGGTTCTTTTTTTAATAATTTATTTTTTTATTTCTTCAAGTTACATCTCAATCACAATCCCTTCCCTACTCCCCCTCCAGTCCCTAAATATGAACTTTCTGAATTGTCTTTTTAGTTCTCTATTTCAGACGTGTCTATCCGGATCTTTACTGCTTCTCGATACCCATTGCTTTGGGGATTAGATTTTTCTTGTTTTTCCAAGGCCTTGACATACATATATCTACAGGTTTCTTGCTTTGTATCTTTCTGATATTTTAAATAAACATTGTACTTTAATTTTCATTTGAGTTGATCAACTTTTAAATTTTCTCCCTGATTTTTTTTTCAATGAAGCAGTGATTTTAAAGAATGTGAGGTTCAGATAGTTGCAAGAATTCTCAACAAACCAGGTGTGATGGTATATACCTTTAATCCCAGCACTTGAGAGGCAGAGGCAGTCGGATATCTGTGAGTTCAAGGCCAGCCTGGTCTACAACGGGAGTCCAGGACAGCCAGGGCTACACAGAGAAACCCTGCGTCAAAACCACAAAAAAAAAAAAAAAAGAATTCTTGACAACATACTTGCAAACTAAATTCAAGAACAATCAAGATCATATACCACAAACAAGTTAGTTTCATCTCAATAATGAAAGACTCATTCAATATATGCAAATCAATCTTATAGAAATAAACTTAAGAACAAAACTTACATCCTCATCTTGAAAAAAAAGGTATCTGATAAAGTTCAACATGCCTTCATGATAAAGTTCTAAAAGAGATTAAGGAACAGGTTGAGCATATCTCAAAATAATAAAGATTATATATGACAAACCTACTCCAATATTATACTTAATGTAAGGAAAACTGAAACCATTTACTCAACAATCTGGAATGAGAGAAATTCTCCACTCTTAAAAATATAGTGTTTGAAATCTTAGCTCAAGCAAAAAGACAAGGAAAATAAATGAAAAGGACAAAAATAGGAAAGAAGTAAAATTATCCTTATTTTTAAATTATATGCTCTGTATATAAAAGGTCCTATGGACTCCACCAGAAATTTTTTAGATGTGATAAACACTTTCAGTAAAATTCAAGTACAAAAACCAACATGCATGCTCCATTGTATTGAGAGAAACTGGGGACTGTCCAGGCAGCCAGTTTTCTGTCGCTTCTTAGTTTTGGAAGCTGCTGGCTCTGCACTTCCTGTATAATCAGATATATTTATCCTTCTCAGGTCTCTGATGTGGTTGAAGACTAGATAGTTATAGTCTCACAGTTAAATTTTAAGTTTTTTAGGAATTAAAAGGATGTTCTAGGTCTAAGAAGACGTTTTTAAGTTGATAATGCAAGTTAGGGTGGAAACTGAGTTAGGTATAGAACTTTATACTCATGGAGATAGATAGATAATAGAATATTAATATCAGCTGCCAAATATGTATGGACTGGACATTGGAAATATATGTTATACCTTATAATTTTCATAATTGTGGCCTAATTGTTCTTATTGTTTTGTATTGTATTTATTGTTATAAGAAAAAGAGCCTTTGCCAGGCGGTGGTGGCTCACGCCTTTAATCCCAGCACTTGGGAGGCAGAGGCAGGTGGATCTTTGTGAGTTCGAGGCCAGCCTGGTCTACAAAGTGAGTCCAGGACAGCCAAGGTTACACAGAGAAACCTTGTCTCGAAAAACCAAAAAAAAAGAAAAGAAAAAAGAAAAAGAGCCTTTTATTGGACTAAAGGGGGAGCTCTTGAGGGGGAAGATACACCTTGAATTTTAAAAAAAAGCAGATGGGAGGGTGAGGAGGGAGGGGACTATGATTGAGATGGAACATAAATAAATAAATAAATGTTGGAAAAAAAAAACAACATGCAAAGATAGGAGGAGCTAGAGATGGCTTAGGAGTTATGAGCACTTGTTCTTGCTGAGGGTCTAGGTTCAGGTCCTAGCACCCACATGGGGGCTCACAACTGTCAATAATCCCAGCTCCAGGGGATCCAATGGCCTCTTCTGGACTCTCTCAGCACCAGGCATACCTGTGGTACAAACACTCACATAGAAAATAAATAAATAAATGAATAAATAAATAAATAAATATTCCTTTTTCTATGCAGTCAACACATGTACTGAGAAATAAATAAGGACACTACCCCACTTGCAATAACTCAATTAAAAAGCTATCTAGGAGTAAAGCTAACTAAGGAAGTGAAATACCTAGTGAAATGCCTAGTGAAATGCCTAGTGAAATACC
>CAJQZJ010033514.1:190826-200872 GCA_907164525.1 Lophiomys imhausi | reverse complement strand
CTAGTGAAATGCCTAGTGAAATACCTAGTGAAATGCCTAGTGAAATACCTCTACAGTGAAAAGACACTGAAAAAAAAAAAACTGACAGTGATATTGAATGGCAGAAAGATCCTGGACTGACAGAATTAGTATTATGAAAATAGCTGTACTAACAAAAATAGTCTACAGATTCAATAAAATATGTATCAAAATTCCAAAGACATTCTTCACAGAATTAAGGAAAAGAATCCCAACATTTATATGGATATACAAAAGACTACGACTAGCCAAAGTAATTCTAAGCTGAAAGATAACTACTAGGGATATCTAAATGCCTGACTTTTACCTATACTACAAAACTATAATGATAAAGGCAACATGGAACTGGCACAAAGGCAGACATGTCTATAAATGGAACACAATAGAGGACCCATGAATAAATCCATACAGCTACTTCCATTTAATGCTTGACGACATGGTATCAAAAAGATGCACAAGAAGAAAAGATGACCAATTAAGCAGATGATAAAGGCAAAACTGGACATCAGCCTGCAGAGCAATTATAGCCTCGCGTCTCATCCTGCAAAAAAAAAAAAAAATCAATTCAAAATGGATTTTTTTTTAAATTCATTCAAAACTAGAAATACAGAAACTGATACAGGAAGCTTTCATAGTGCCAGAAGGGGCTATATAGGCCTCTAAAAAAGAAAATTCATCAATGACTTTATTCCATGATGGACCAGACATACAAGAATACCAACCTGCCAAGCAAGATGACCCTACTGGTAAAAAAAAAACCAAAACAAAACAAAACAAAAATTACAGTAGCGTGCTTGTTTTTGAGGTAACCAACCACTTTCTGACTGTGGGAGGGAATTCATGTTTTGTGCTGTAAACCTGGCCAAAAGCCCATGATTTTGGAGTTTAAGGAATATTACTGTTACCATTTTGCTAAATGACATTATCAAGCTGCCTTCTAAATATGTATGTTTATACTCACAGGTCAGCGCTCTCAAGATGCTGAAGAAGTGGGCAGGAGTCCATGCAAAGACTCACAAGTGCTCAGAGTGCTAGAGGGAGTGCCTGTCAAGCGGGGGCGCACTTAATTTGGACATCTTTTATTTTTTATTTTTATTTTTATTTATAATTTATTTTTTATTTCTTCAAGTTACATCTCAATCACAATCCCCTCCCTACTCCCCCCTCCGGTCCCACCCTTCCACCCTCTTCCCCCTCAACCCCCCATCCTCTACCCTTTTTTTTTTTAGTTTAAGGTATATCTTTTTCCCCCCCAACAGCTCCCCCTTTCAGTCCAACAAATGGTTCTTTCTCTTATAGCAATAAATACAATACAAAACAACAGAAATAATTAGGCCACAATTATGAGAGTTATATGGCTTAGCATACATTCCCAATGTCTAGTCCATATGTATTTGGCACCTGACTTTATCATTCTACTATCTAACCATCTCCATGAGTTTAAAGTTCTATATCTAACTCAGCTTTCATACTAACTTGCCTCACAATTTTAAAAAACATCTTCTTAGATCCAGAACACCCTCTTGATTCCTAAACAACTCAAAATTTAACTATGAGACTCTAGCTATCTATTCTTCAACCACCTCAGAGACCTGAGAGGGATAAATATATCTGATTATATAGGAAGTGCAGGGCCCGCAGCTTCCAAAACTAAGAAATGACATACCAGTGGCTGCCTGGACAGCTTATCTCAGTCTTGCCAAGGGTCAGGGAGTCTTGCAGAAGAGGCAGCAGGAAGACAGTAAGAGCTGAGGTCCAGGGGAACGTGGTGTGAGAAAGTTTACTGACTCCTGGGAGTGAGTTGGAAATACCTGGACAGAGTCCTGACCTTTAAGTCAGAATGAAGTCTTTGATGTGATGTCCTTTTTTCTTCCAGTTCATGAAAACATCTGGATTTTATCCTTTGAAGAAAACGATGTTACTGATTTTAAACTTCAGTGACCGCAGTTAAAAGTCTCTAACAATATTATGTGTTATTTGCTTATCTAATATACACAATTTTATAAACAGATTTAAACATTTGTCTAGTAGAACAGAGTTTACAATCAGTATGTAATTTAATAGGGATATTTTAAATAGGCATCATTCTCAAAGTCCATTTTATACTTAAGGCAATGACCGTTTAAAAAGCCAAGACTTTCTCCAGTAAGAATATATATTTAATCACAGGCTTTAAATGTCCATTTAATAAAAGGATACTAAGAACAATACTTAAGAAATCATTGCTGTAAAAAATTCAAATATTAAACTGGGTGGTAGTGGCTCATGCTTTTAATCCCAACACTCAGGAGGCAGAGGCAGGCAGATCTCTGAGTTTGAGGCCAGCTTAGTCTACAGAGAGAGTTCCAGGACAGCCAGGACCACACAGAGAAATTCTGTCTCGAAATACAAAAAAAAAAAAAAAACAAACTAAACAAACAAACAAAAGCAAAAAAAGAAAAAGAAAAAGAAAAAAATTCAAGCATTTAGTTTTATCTCAGGGTATTGAATTAACCTTTTAAAATTTTATAACCTTTATATTAATTTTAACTTAGTTACAGTCAAATTTATTTTTAAACAACCATTTGTAATATACTTTAATCTAAAATTTATTATTACAAAACTTAGAAAACAATTTTAATGAGATAATTTAGATTGAGAGAATGAAAGTCTGCATCTAAAACATAGGAAACGTATTGTACCTTAGATATCAAACAACCATAAATATAGGTAAAGTACACAAATAGCTTTTGCTCTCTTAACCAAACTTAAATTACTTATTAGAGGTTAAAGTTATTATAATAGACACCTTGGGATGGTTTGTTAGAAAAAGCATTTATTTCTTATTAATGTTTGAGGCCTATAAGGTGGGATAATACATCCAGAGAAGAATTGGTACTTATGACTCTAGTATTATTATTTTAATTAAAAATAGAGATGAATATGTTTAAATGTGTGTATACATATGTGTGTGTGGTATGTGCATGTGCTCATGTGTGTGAATGTGTGTGTGAGTGGTGTGTACGTGTGTGTATGAGTGTGTGGAGTGTGCATGTGTGTGTGAGTGTGTGGTGTGTGCATCTGTAAGTGTGTGTGTGGTGTGTACATGTGTGTGTGTATTTATCATTGTAATGTGACACAATGAGATGACCTGAAAATTCTAAGATGTCTGTGGAAGCCTCAAAGCAGCTTTATAAAACGTCAATTTAAAAGGACTTACGGTTTCTTCTTGCATAGGCCTGGCTAGAATTAGGATCTGGAAAAACTATTTCTTTGTCTGTTTTTAAAGAGGCAGTAGTAGTTAAAAATATCTTCAAAATGCATATGCTTATCACATCCAAAAACACAAACGTAAGCTATCCTCTTTATCTCAAGGGAGGGCTGTGCTGGATAATTTTATGTCAACTTACCCCAAGCTAGAATTATCTGAAAGGAGGGAACCTCAATTAAGAAAATGCCTCCAGGAACTGGAGAGGTGGCTTAGTGGTTAATGCTGACTGCTCTTCTAGAGGATCCAGATCCAATTCCCAGCACCTATACGGTAACTCAAAACTATCTGTGACTCCAGTTCCAGAGGATACAACACCCTCACACAGAAATATATGTAGGCAGAACACCAATGCACATGAAATAAAAATAAATTTAAAAAATTAAAAAAAGAAAATGCCTCCAGATGATCAAGCTATAGGCATTTTCTTAATTAGTGATTGATGGGGGAGGACCCAGTCCATTGTGGGTGGTGCCTCCCTGAGCTGGTGGTCCTGGGTTCTATAAGAAATCAGCAGCCTACAGACTGGGAAAAAAATCTTCACCAACCCCACATCTGACAGAGGGATAATATCCAAAATTTACAAAGAACTCAAGAAATTAAATGCCAAGAAACCAAATAATCCAATCAAAACATGGGGAACAGAGCTAAACAGAGAATTCACAAAGGAGGAATTCCTAGTGGCTGAGAGACACTTGAAGAAATGCTCAGCATCCTTAATCATCAGAGAAATGCAACTCAAGATGACTCTGAGATTCCATTTCATACCTGTCAGAATGGCTAAGATCAAAAACTCAAATGACAGCACATGCTGGTGAGGTTGTGGAGAAAGGGGGACACTCCTCCATTGCTGGTGGGAGTGCAAACTGGAGATATCTTAGAAAACTTGGAATAGCTCTACCTCAAGACCCAGCCATATCACTTCTGGGTATAAATCCAAATGATTCCTCACCAAACCACAAGGATGTTTCCTCATCTATGTTCATAGCAGCCTTATTTGTAATAGCTAGAAACTGGAAACAACCCAGATGTCACTCAACCAAGGAATGGATAAAAAATACTGTGGTTGGGCTGGAGAGATGGCTCAGAGGTTAAGAGCAATGGCTGTTCTTCCAAAGGTCCTGAGTTCAATTCCCAGCAACCACATGGTGGCTCACAACCATCTACATTGAGATCTGGTTCCCTCTTCTGGCCTTCAGGCATATATGCAGACCAAATACTGTACACATAATAAATAAATAAAAATAAAGATTTTTTTTTAAGTCTTAAAAAAAAAAACCTCAGCCACAGCAGAGCAATCAGGAGCTGAGACTGACTGCAAACACAGCTGGCGTCAGTGTTTTCCTGACAAACACTGGGGCTGGTCACTCACCTGAACACCAGAGCTTTTGAGGCAGTCAGCCACAGGCCTGCTGACTCTGGCACCCCATCTTGGGTGGAGCTCCCTGTCTGTCTGTACAACCAGCCTAGCTGCTGAACCAGAATGACTGTGTCTGTGAGGGAAGAACCCAGGCCCAAGTGGTGCCACAGGTCCAATCTCTGGTTCACAGTTCTACCTGCATTTCTGAGGAGACCTGCCAGCTCTCAGGGCCTCACAGGATAGCCCCCTCTCCACTCCAATCCCCTGCATATAGGTCTAATTGGGTCACAACCAACGGAGGAGAGCTGCATCTCTGAGATCCAGTCCCTATTACAGGGACCTACCCATCATCCGGAGGTGGAAACCAGGGTCACAGGATCAACCAGCCTCCAGAACAGGGGGTTTTCTTGAGCACCAAGGCTAATTGGCATCAGAAACAACCAAACAACACCAGGGTCAACCAGGTGACTAAAGGACAATGCAAGAACATGATCAAAATAAAAAACCAAAACAATATGGTGTCTCCAAAACCTAACTGTTATCTACAGAAAGCTCTGGAAATTCTAGCACAACTGAAACACAGGAAAATGACCTTAATCCGACAATTATGAAAATAATAGAGGTCTTAAGAGCGGAAAACAAATCCCTCAGAGAACAACAACAAAATACAGTAACAAAAAACAACAAAAAAAGTAAAGCAGGTGATGGAACTGAATAAGCCCTTAGAGAAATCCAAGATGTAGTTAAACAAGAGAGAGAATGGAATAAAATGTTTCAAAATCTGAAAAGAGAAGTTAAAGAAAGCATAAGCTGAGACACCCATGGAACTGGAAAACCTTGTCTCCCAAGGAACTACAGACACAAGCATCACCAACAGAATATAAAAGGTGGAAGAAAGACTCTCAGGCACAGAGGATAAAATTGAAGAAATCGATACATCTGTCAAAGAAAATGTAATCTCCAAAAAAAGTTATAACACGAAATGTTCAGGAAATCAAGGATATTATGAAAAGACAAAATGTCAGAATAGTAGGAATAGAAGAAAGAAGATTCCCAGCTCCAAGGATCAGAAAACATCTTCAACAAAATTATGGAAGAAAATTTCCCAAACCTAAAGAAAGACATGCCTACAACCATACAAGAAGCCTACAGAACTCCAAATAGATTGACCAGAAAAGAAAATTCTACTACCACACAATAATCAAAACACTAAATGTACAGAACAAAGAAAGAATATTAAAAGCTTCAAGGGAAAAGGGCCAAGTAACATATAACAGACCTATCAGAATCACACCTGACTTCTCAACAGAGACACTAAAAGCCAGAAGGGCCTGGACAGACATCTTGCAAACCCTAAAAGACCACAGATGCCAGACCAGACTACTATAACCAGAAAAATTGTCAATCAACATAGATGGAAAAAACAAGATATTCGATGACAAAACTAAATTCAAACAATATTTATGCACAAATCCAACCCTACAGAAGATGTTAGAAGGAAAACTCCAACCCAAGAAGGTTAACTACATCCAAGGAAACACAGGAAGAAAATAACCCCACAGCAGCAAAACCAAAAGAAGAGAAGCTCACTCACAGACTACTACCACCAACATCAAAATGGCAGGAAGTAACAATCACTGGTCATTAATATCCCTCAACATCAATGGACTCAATTCCCCAATAAAAAGACACAGGCTAGCAGAATGGATGTGAAAACAGAATCCAGCATTCTGCTGCTTACAAGAAAAACACCTCACCAAAAAAGAAAGGCATTATCTCCAAGTAAAGGGCTGGAAAAAAAGATATACCAAGCAAATGGACCCCAGAAGCAAGCTGGAGTAGCCATTCTAGTATCCAATAAAATAGACTTTCAACCAATGTTAATCAAAAGAGACAGGGAAGGACACTTCATACTCATCAAAGGAAAAATCTACCAAGATGACATCTCAATATGAACATCTCTGCCCCAAATGTAAGGGCACCCACATTTGTAAAAGAAACACTAATAAAACTCAAATCCCACATTGAACCCCACACATTAATAGAGGGAGACCAACACACCACTCTCACAACTGGGCAGGTCAATGATACAGAAACCAAACAGAAATAATGAAACTAACAGACACCATGAATCAAGTGAACCTAAATGATATCTACAGAACATTTCACCCAAACACAAAAGAATATACTTTCTTCTCAGCACCTCATAGAACATTCTCCAAAATTGGCCATAGAGCTGGTCACAAAGCAAGCCTCAACAGATACAAGAAAATTGAAAGTACCCCTTGTAATTTATCAGACCATCATGGAATAAAGCTAGACTTCAACAATAACAGAAATAGCTGGGCGTTGGTGGTGCACGCCTTTAATCCCAGCACTTGTGAGGCAGAGGCAGGCGGATCTTTGTGAGTTCAAGTTCAGCCTGGTCTACAAAGCGGGCCAGGACAGCCAGAGCTGTTATACAGAGAACCCCTGTCTCAAAAAACCAAAAAAAAAAAAAAACCCCAAAACAAAACAAAAAACAATAACAGAAAGCCTGAAAACTCATGGAAACTGAACAACTCTCTACTCAATGACCTCTGGGTCAGGGAAAAAAAAAAAAAAAAGAAATTAAAGTCTTCTTAGAATTCAATGAAAATGAAGGTACAACATACCCAAACTTATGGGACACATTGAAAGCAGTTCTAAGAGAAAAGTTCATAGCACTATGTGCCTTCAAAAAGAAATTGGAGAGTTCCCATGCTAGTGACATAAAAGCAAACCTGAAAGAGCTAGAACAAAAAGGAGCAAACACACTCAAGAGGAGTAAACGGCAGGAAATAATCAACCTCAGGGCTGAAATTAATATATTAGAAACAAAGAGAACATGGGGGCCCCCCATACCAGAGGTCTAGGCTAGGTGGGAGAGGGGGTAGAGGGTAGGCGACGGGGACTGGGAGGGGAGGAGAAGGGAGCCATGATTGAAATATAACTTCAATTAATAAATAAACTTTTTTTAAAAGAAGGAAACAGAGAACAATAGAAAAAGTCAATGAAACCAAGAACTGGTTCTTTGAGAAAATCAACAAAATAGAAAAGCCCTTAGCCAAACTAACTAAAAGGCAGAGATAAAATACCCAAATCAACAAAATTAGAAATGAAAAGGGGGAAATAACAACAGACATTGAGGCAATCCAAAGAATCATTAAGTCTTACTTCAAAAACCTGTATTCCAAAAAATTGGAAAACCTAAGTGAAATGAACAATTTTCTTGATAGATTTCACATGCCAAGGTTAAATCAAAAACAGGTAAACAAATTAAACAGTCCTATAATCCTTAAGGAGATAGAAGTCTTCCAACCAAAAAAAGTCCAGGACCAGAAGGTTTCAGCACAGAATTCCACAAGACCTTCAAAGAAGAGATAACACCAATGCTCTTCAAACTCTTCCACAAAAAAGAAACAGTAGAAACACTGCCAGACTCATTCTATGAGGCCACAGTCACTCTGATACCTAAATCACACAAAGACCCAACAAAGAAAGAAAATTTCAGAACAATTTCCCTTATGAACATAGATGATAAAATACTTGCAAACCGAATCCAAGAACATATCAAAAGTATCATACACCATGATCAAGTAGGTTTCATCCTAGAGAGGCAGGGGTTATTCAACATATTAAAATCCACCAACTTAATCCTCCACATAAACAAGCTGAAAGAAAAAAAAACATGTGATCATCTCATTGGATGCTGAAAAACCATTTGACAAAATCCAACAACCTTTCATGTTAAAAGTCTTGGAGAGATCTGGCATACAAGGACCATATTTAAACATAATAAAAGCAATTTACAGCAAGCCAATAGCCAACATCAAACTAAATGGAGAGAAACTTAAAGCATTTCCTCTAAAATCAGGGACAAGGCAAGGCTGCCCACTCTCTCCATATCTCTTCAACATAGTACTTGAAGTTCTTGCTAGAGCAACAAGACAACTAAAAGAGATCAAGGGATACAAATTGGAAAGGAAGAAGTAACCAGAACTGGTTCTTTGAGAAAAGAACCTATTCGCAGATGATATGATAGTATATATATGTGACCCAAAAATTCCACCAGAGAACTCCTATAGCTGATAAACTCCTTCAGCAAGGTGGCTGGATACAAAATTAATTTAAAAAATCAGTAGCCCTTCTTTACACCAAACATAAATGGGCTGGGAAATAAATTAGGGAATCAAAATCCTTCATAATAGCCACAAATAATATAAAACACCTGGGGTAACTCTACCCAAGCAAGTGAAAGACTTGTATGACAAGAACTTCAAGTTCCTGAAGAAAGAAACTGAAGAAGATATCAGAAAATGGAAAGATCTCCCTTCCTCATGGATAGGTAGGATTAACATAATATCCTGTGTAGAGAGCTGCGAAGTGCCGCGCCCTAAAGATGGCGCTGGTCTCCTCCTTCCACCAGCCCGACGGTGAGCGCTCTCTATGATAATAAGTTCATATTTGGCATAGACCGCTGATTTGGCTTGCTTCCGCATACGTAGGCCTCTAAGATAGCACCACTTGGCTTTACTTGACTGGCTGTTCATTTAGTATTTAGCATGTGGGTTGGGTCTGCCCCATTATTCGGAAGACTGTTTTCAAGGGACCTGAATAAACTGCTGGAGAAGAGCTTTTGTGAGTTGCGTCATCCTTGCTGGTCAAGGGGGTCGTGACAAAGTGGTGGCCCGTACGGGGACCCAGAAAAGACTCAGAACTCCTGCAGTCAGGGGCAGCGCTGGTAAGTTCCTGGGATAAATCAGGACAATAAAGTTTCAAGGAAATAGCGAACAAAAGGTAAAGTTTTGCGGAAATAGTGAACAAAAGGTAAAGTTTCGCGGAGATAGTGAACAAAAGGTAAAGTTTCGCAGAGATAGTGAACAAAAGGTAAAGTTTCGCGGAGATAGTGAACAAAAGGTAAAGTTTCGAGGAAATAGTGAACAAACAGTAAAGTTTCGCGGAGATAGTGAACAAAAGGTAAAGTTTCGCGGAGATAGTGAACAAAAGGTAAAGTTTCGCGGAAATAGTGAACAAACGGTAAAGTTTCGCAGAGAGAGTGAACAAAAGGTAAAGTTTCGCGGAGATAGTGAACACAAGGTAAAGTTTCGCGGAGATAGTGAACACAAGGTAAAGTTTCGCGGAAATAGTGAACACAAGGTAAAGTTTCGCGGAAATAGTGAACAAAAGGTAAAGTTTCACGGAGATAGTGAACACAAGGTAAAGTTTCGCGGAAATAGTGAACAAAAGGTAAAGTTTCACGGAGATAGTGAACACAAGGTAAAGTTTCACGGAGATAGTGAACACAAGGTAAAGTTTCACGGAAATAGTGAACAAAAGGTAAAGTTTCGCGGAAATAGTGAACACAAGGTAAAGTTTCGCGGAAATAGTGAACACAAGGTA
>CAJQZJ010033514.1:172180-190816 GCA_907164525.1 Lophiomys imhausi | reverse complement strand
CGCGGAGATAGTGAACACAAGGTAAAGTTTCGCGGAGATAGTGAACAAAAGGTAAAGTTTCGAGGAAATAGTGAACAAACGGTAAAGTTTCGCGGAGATATGAACAAAAGGTAAAGTTTCGCGGAGATAGTGAACAAACGGTAAAGTTTCGCGGAGATATGAACAAACGGTAAAGTTTTGCGGAAATAGTGAACAAAAGGTAAAGTTTCGCGGAGATAGTGAACAAAAGGTAAAGTTTCGCGGGGAAGCAGCGAACCGAAAGTAAAATTTTTAAACATGGGATTGTCTGAGTCACACCCAATTTTTCTGGCTCTTCAGGAGCTACTTTTAGCTAGGAAATTAAAGATTAAGAAGTCTACCCTAGAAAGATTTTTGAATGAATGTGATTCTGTGGCTCCGTGGTTTGCGGTGTCCGGGAATCTTACGGTATCCTGCTGGGACAAATTAGGCAGGGACTTAGATTTTGCTTGGGAGCAAGGGACTCTGAAGCATGGAGTAAGACCGATTTGGAAAATGGTGAGGAGTTGTTTAGAAGATCAGAGGTGTTGTAATGCAATCAAAGAGGGAGAATCAGCCTTGGAACTGCTACAAGGGGAAAGATCTGAGCAAGTAGACAGTGAAAAGGAAAGTAACAAAGGCGAAAGATTTGAGCAGGCAGACAGTGAAAAGGGAGGCAAAAAGAAAGTTCCTCTCTATCCCGATCTTAGAGATTTTAGAGATTTTAGAGATTTTGAGGACTCAGAGAGCACAGATTCTGAAGGAGAGATACACGCTCTAATAGAACAGTTGGAGAGGACTGTTATTAGAAAAAAGGAAAAGAAAAAGGTAAAAGAGAAGGACACGCAGGCGGCAGTCGGTGTGGGAGGAGCCGCTGCTGCAATCGGTGTAGGTGGAGCTGTTGTTACAGCGCCTTCAGCCACGCTGGCGGCAGCTGGTGTAAACAAAGCCGTTGCCATGGCGCCTTCAACTCCTCCCCCATATCCAGAAGCCACTCAGACAGAGCAGCCAGTTCAGTCCCTGAAAGTAGGGAGATCTTTCTGCCCAGGGATGTGGACACAAGTAAGAACAGAATAGAACATTATCCCACTGCACTTGCTGCTTTAGCCTTGAATGGTATCCAACAATGCTTGCAGTCTTTTGGAGTTGCTCCTGCCAGTATAATAGTGCCTTATTCCAGTTATCAAATTAAGATTTTGTGTGGCACTGTAGATGACTGGGCAATATTGCAATGTAGCTTTGAAGGAGTGATTGATAACCATTATCCTAAACATCCATTGCTATCATTTTTTAAGGAGCACCCAGTGATATTCCCTAAGGTTACTTCAGCAGTACCACTTCAAGGGTCACCAAATGTGTTTACTGATGGCTCAAAGACAGGCTGTGGAGCCTATTTGATAGAAAGACAAGAGCCCGTGTTATGTCAATTTCAACTGGACTCCCCCCAAATAGTAGAGTTAAAAATAGTAATTGAGGTGTTTAAAAGATGTCAATTTGCATTCAATTTGATTTCAGATTCAGTTTATGTGGTCAACACAGTGAAAATATTAGAATTAGCAGGTCCTATTAAGAATAGTAGTACTGTATGTGCCTTATTACAAGAGTTACAAGTTTTAATCTGGCAGAGAAAAAGGTGTTTTTATATTCAACATATAGAGCACATACAGGATTACCTGGACCATTAAGTGAGGGTAATGATAAAGCTGATCAATGGACCAGGATGGAATGCATTTTTGGAGCTCATTCCTGGATCAAGCCAGACAGTTTCACCAATTATTTCATGTAAATGCAAAAACTCTACAGCAGAAATTCCATTTGTCTAGAGCAGATGCTAGACAAGTAGTTTTGGACTGTCCTCAGTGTGTGATTCATCATCATCCTCCCAGTGTGGGAGTGAACCCTAGAGGGTTGTTGCCACTCAAAATCTGGCAAATGGACGTTACCCACATTAAAATATATTCATGTATCTGTGGATACCTGCTTAGGTATCATACATGCTACACCTATGAGTGGAGAAAAGGCTCGCAATGTCATAGGACATTGCTTAGAAGCCTGGGCTGCATGGGGAAAATCACAGCAGCTGAAAACGGACAATGGACCAGCCTATACGGCTCAGTCCTTTGTCTCCTTCTGTAACCAGATGGAGGTACAGCTTAATCATGGATTACCATACAATCCTCAAGGACAAGGAATTGTGGAGCGTGCTCATCGCTCCTTGAAAGGATGCTTGCAAAAACAAAAAGGGGGAATAGGCCAAGGCCGTACCCCCAAGGAGAGAATGTCTTTAGCCTTATTTACTTTAAATTTTTTCAATTTGGATGCTCAAGGCCGCTCAGCAGCGGACAGACATCAGGATTCCCATGGTTCACCTAAAAGCATGGTGAAGTGGAAGGATATTTTGACAGGCTCTTGGCGGGGGCCTGACCCCGTGCTAACATGGGCGAGAGGGTCTGTTTGTGTTTTTCCTCAGAATCAACAAGATCCAGTGTGGGTGCCTCAGCGCCTTGTGAGGAAGATTCGTCATGAAGACCTTCCTAAGGATCCTGGTGATAGTAGCAGTGAGTATGTCAGGAGCGCAGAGCAGTTTGGGTTCAACAAGATTATTTTTCCTTTAGCCCCATGATTAGTAATATAGTGAATAAGTCTTGTACAGGAATGCTTGATATATCTACTAGGGATCCTCAGCAGACTGCCACCAATCCTTTTGATTTGTGGCTTTTGTGTGGAATAAATGGAAGTTGCATGGACTTGGGACCTGTCATTATGCTTGGAGGAGGAATTTATCAAAGAGGTAATTTTTCCCTAGGGTCTGCTACCAGATTGGATTTCTCTAGCGGTAGTGGCTCTGGTACTTGGAAATCTTTGTTTCATTCTTACCGCAACAAGAACTTTTCAGCTTCGCCAGTATGTCTCTGGCCTCCTTTTCTGTGGATTGTAAGTAATGGGAGTGCATCCTTGGGTGAAGAAAAGTTAGTATGCACTCCGGGCACATGTTTTTATGCCCTATGCTGGAATGCCACAATCTTTCCTGTGGCTGTGGTGACTAGAATGCCTCGATATGTACCAGTTCCTGTAAAGGCCCCTAATACCATGATGCTATTCAGGTTTAAAAGAGATTTTGGCATCACTGCAGCTATTGTTACTGCCATCACTATTGCTGCTGTGGGGGCTACTGCCTCAGCTATTGCCTTGTCTAGTTCTATACAGACTGCCAATGCCCTGAATAACATCTCAGCCACTGTAGCACAGGCATTGGATACTCAGACCTCTATGAATTCTCATCTCAAAGGAGGTCTTATGATAGTTAATCAATGCATAGATTTAATACAAGAACAGATTGATTCTCTTTGGCAACTAGCACAATTGGTGTGTGAGTTGAAAATGCAAGGTTTGTGTGTTACTTCTGTGCAGTATCAAAATTTTACAAAGGCTACTAATCTGTCTAGACAATTGTCAAAGTTCCTCTTACAGGATTGGTCGGCTGAATTTGAAAATTTGATGAGAGAGCTGAGAGCGACAATCATCCACATCAACTCCACTCGGGTGGATCTGAGCCTGGCTACTGGCTTGACTTCCTGGATACAGACGGCTATGGATCATCTTAAGGAGTGGGCGGGCGTAGGCTCTTTGGCGATACTAATGATACTAGTCTCTCTGGTTTGCCTATGGTGCATCTACAAAATGAGAGCTACACAAAAGCGTAATGCAAACCAAAAAAAAAAAAAAAACAAAAAGCCGGGCGGTGGTGGCGCACGCCTTTAATCCCAGCACTTGGGAGGCAGAGGCAGGCGGATCTTTGTGAGTTCGAGGCCAGCCTGGTCTACGAAGTGAGTCCAGGACAGCCAAGGATACACAGAGAAACCCTGTCTCGAAAAAACCAAAAAAAAAAAAAAAAAAAAGAAAGCGTAATGCAGCCATGATTATACAAGCCCTTGTCACCATTGAGGCGGGCCAGTCCCCTCAGGCATGGCTCGCTGCCATGAAGTAAATCTTCACTAAGCATAGTCCCTGCCCACTGAGGTATTCATTCCACGGATGTTAGGGTCTGGCAAGTCAGTGACGGAGTTGATGGGTAAGTCTCGGCCACCTAAGACAGGGCAGTCCCGAGTGGGGAGGCTGACCCAGAGACGGGTAAGAGTTTGAGCACCGCCCTCCTACAGGCTCAGGCCCACCGTGAGATCCCCAGATAGAGGGATTACGAAGCCTTTCCAGGGACTTTTACCAACTTTAGAAAAAATAAAAAAGGAGGAACTGTAGAGAGCTGCGAAGTGCCACGCCCTAAAGATGGTGCTGGTCTCCGCCTTCCACCAGCCCGACGGTGAGCGCTCTCTATGATAATAAGTTCATATTTGGCATAGACCGCTGATCTGGTTTGCTTCCGCATACGTAGGCCTCTAAGATAGCACCACTTGGCTTTACTTGACTGGCTGTTCATTTTAGTATTTAGCCTGTGGGTTGGGTCTGCCTGGGATTCGGAATTCGGAATTCGAAATTCGGAAGACTGTTTTCAAGGGACCTGAATAAACTGCTGGAGAAGAGCTTTTGTGAGTTGCGTCATCCTTGCTGGTCAAGGGGGACGCGACAATCCTGGAGCCTGCTGGTAAGACCCGGGGTCATTGACTGGGAGCTTGAGGATTAAGAAATTAATTCTGAGATAAGAATAAATGAAGACAAAGCATGGGATCAGGAGGACTGCTGTTAACCTTTGCAACAACAGCAACCACATTTATTATGCAGCCATTTTTATAAGTACAGCAAACAGGTTATGTTCAGTACAGAGAAGTTTGATCCAGTTTCCACCCACAGCAACACAATCACAAAGGCAGAGCAACTGTTCTGTTGGTTACAATTAACAATCAATCAACTATGATATGATATCCTCCCCTTCTGTTCCCGGAGGACTCAGTAGTCTGAGATACAATAGACACAAGGAACTTGCCGTGTAAAAATGCATTTATGTCAAAGGGCTCAAGGAAGCATGTTATCAGAACATACTGACATTGTAGAGAGAATGCGACGTCTACCAAGCAAGTCAGGCTGAGAAAGTGAAGCCAGTCGTTACCAGCCTGAGAAGGTGAAGTCAGCCAAGCCAGTCAGCCATTACCAGGCTGGGAAAAAGTTCTCTCAAGGGAGACTTTCTAAAATCTACATGGCTATACCCACAAAATAAAAATGTCCATCTTACCAAAATCAATATACAGATTCAATGCAATCCCTATCAAAATACCAACACAATTTTTTACAGACCCTGAAAGAACAATTCTCAACTTCATATGGAAAAACAAAAACCAAGAATAGCTAAATCAATCCTGTGCAATAACAGAACATCTGAAGGTATCACCATCCCTGATTTCAAGCTGTACTACAGAGCAATAGTAATAAAAACAGCACGGTACTGGCATAGAAACAATCTGATTGATCAATGGAACCAAATCAAAGACCCAGAAATAAACCTACACATATACAGTCACCTAATTTTTAACAAAGAAGCCAAGATCATACAAAAGAAAAAGGACAGCATCTTCAATAAATGGTGTTGATCTAACTGAATGTCAACATGGAGAAGAATGTAAATAGACCAATACTTATCACCCTGCACAAAATTTAAATCCAAGTGTATCAAAGAACTCAACATTAAACTGGATACACTAAATCTAATAAAATAGAAAGTGGGGAAAAGCCTTGAACTCATTGGCACAGGTGACAACTTCCTGAACAGAACACCAATAGCTCTGGCTCTAAGATCAACAATCAATAAATGGGACTTCATAAAACTGAAAAGCTTCTGTAAGGCAAAGGACACTGTCATTCGAACAAAATGGCAACCTGCAGATTGGGAAAAGATCTTCACCAGCCCCACATCTGACAGAGGACTAATATCCAAAATATATAAAGAACTCAAGAAATTAAACACCAACAAATCGAATAATCCAAGGAAAAAAATGGGGTGCAGAGCTAAACTGAGAATTCACAAAAGAGGAATCTCTAAAGGTTGAGAGGCACTTGAAATGTTCAGCATCTTAGGTCATCTGGGAAAGGCAACTCAAAACGACTCTGAGATTCCATTTCATACCCATCAGAATGGCTAAGATCAAACCTCAAATGATAGCACATGCTGTTGAGGATGTGGAGAAAGGGGAACACTCCTCCATTGCTGGTAGGAGTGCAAACTTGTACAACCACTTTGGAAATCAATCTGGCAATATCTTAGAAAACTGGGACTAGTTTTACCTCAAGATCCAGCTATACCTCTCCTGGGGATATATCCAAAAGTTTCTCCACCAAACCACAAGGACATTGCCTCAACAATGTTCATAGCAGCTTTATTAGTAATAGCCAGGAAGTGGAAACAACCCAGATGTCCTTAAACCAAATATTGGATAAAAAAACAAGCAAACAAACAAAAATTGTGGTATGTAGGGAGTTAGAATAATTAAATTAGATTTAGAAAATATATAGGGGTTTCTGATACAATCTCTTAATTCGGGGCATGAAGATCAACTTGGCTGTGAGCGATTTAGCTTATCAGCTTGTGGAAAAACAAGGATGAAGTCAGGTGAAAACAGGAAAGACTTAAGGGAATGAAAAAACAAGGTTGAAGTCAGAAAAACAGGAAAGACTTAATGGACTTAAGAAACAAAGTATCTGGCCTGGCCTTGTTTTCAGCTGCTAAGTGGGCGGAGCCCAAATTAAGCTGAAACAGAGTTCCTCCTATTTAAGGACAGTGCATGGAGCCCCATCAAAAAGAGCCCCCCCCCATGCTAGAGAGCTCCGAGAGTCCTGCTGAAAAAAGTGCTGATGATCATTTGATGGCCAGATCTCCCTGAGGCAGAAAGAAGCTGGTGAGCAAAGAAAGCCTGAGCAAGACACGAAAAGGCTAAGGACTAAACCCTGTGGCTCAGCTTTTGCCTAGAGGGGTTTGACCTGTCCAAACCGTGGCCTAAAGGAAACTGTGCCTGGCTTTAAGGACTGTGAGGCAGAGTGGCAGAGTTGCTGATGCGAAGGGGCTGGGGTCTCCCAGAGAGAAGAAAGCATTAAGCCTTATTTAAGGTGAGACTGCAATAACCAACTTACCCTGACGAACCTGCATCTGAGAGATCCAGAAAAAGGACTGCTAAGTGCGTTAAGGGTCTACAACAGAGACTGTGTTCCTGACGACTGAACACCTGCCCCAGAGACTGTATCCTTCTAAAAGGTTAGGAAGATAATTATCAATAGGATTAGTGGTTAGGTTAAAAGGGTTGTACGAATTTATAGGGTTAATAGTTAAGAAATTGTTGGTATTTGTTATAAGTGAATATTATTAATAAATAAATAATAATAATAATTTTAAAAGTTCGGTAACAGTGGTATATTTACACAATGGAATACTACTCAGCTATCGGAAACAAGGAAATCATGCAATTTGCAACCAATTGAATGGAAGTAGAAAAGCTCATCCTAAGAGAGCTGACTCAGACTCTGAAAGATACACATGGTATGTACTCTCTTATAAGCAGATATTAACCATATAGCACAGAACAACCATCCTACAACCCACAGACCCAAACAGATAGGAACCTAGCATAACTATCCTATGAAAAATTCCACCCAGCAGCGAGTCATGGACCCTGTTGCATGTTATTGGAGCACCTTACCCTAGATGGGCTGCCATGTCAAGCCCCAGTACAAGAGGAAGCTCTTGGCCCTCACATGTCTGATGAATTGAGGGAGTTTGATATGTGGTGGACCCCCTCATCTGAGGAGAAGGAGAGGACTGAGAAGAGGAAGAGGGAGGGAGGGGAGAGGGGGGACTGTGATCAAGAGGTAACTTGAAAAAACAAATTAATTTAAAAACTGAGTAACTAAGCATAAAAAGTATAATAAAAATAAAAATTTCAAATGATTGAAAAATAAAAGAATCAATTCTATTCCAGGTACATTGTCCCTAGGTAGCCAGACAAAGCATTTTAAGCTGATTGGCTGGGAGTTAAGGTAAGGGAAACTTGGGGACTTTCCAGTTCCTCAACCATCCTGGGAGAAAGGAACATAGCAGGGTATTGTGATTTTGTTTAAGTAGAACAAACATCATTAATTCAAGCAGAGCATTTAACAAGTATGAATTGTAAGTAAAAGGCCATTTTTATGTCAGGCTCAATTTCACCCCATGATCAAAATGGAGGCTAAAAGCAAGAAGACTACAGGTGTGCCAAAAACTAAAGTAGGTCCCAGCAGTCCTGTCCTCACTGCTTTTGATGATAAACTTTTGATATGAAACTGTGAGTGAAATAAACCCTTCCCTCCCCAAGTTGCTGTCAGTCATGTTGGTCAACACCACAGCAAGTAGAGGAATTTTAATCCAGCAACATGGCTACTTTGGCTGGAATACAGATATGCATTTAATCCTAAGAGAGAGACAGAGGCAAGCAGATCTCTGACTTCAAGGCCAGCCTGGTATAGAGCAAATTTTCAGGTGAAGAAAAGATTAGGTCAGGAGTGATGGTACATGACTTTAATCCCAGCACTCACGAGACAGAGACATGCAGATCTCTGAGTTCTGTTCAGGGAGTTCGGTTGAGTCAGTGAGCTGAGTTGGTGGAAGTTCGCTTCATGAAATTCAGAGGCAGTTTTTACTGGGGGAGTTTTACAGAGACAGGTTGAAGAGAGAACAAGCTAGACACTGCTGAAGACAAAAGAAGCCAAAGAATGAGAAGGAGTCAGAAGATTAGAAGAGATTGCTAGAGTTAGTTTGAAGCCAAGCAGAGCAATTCAGAGAGAAGAAGCCTGTTTGAACCGGTCGGCTTGGAGAGGAGTTTGAGCCAGAACAGCTGAGTTGAACCAGCCAGCCAGGGTTCAGAAAGAATTTCATACAATGCATTTTGTTCATATTCACATCTGTCATAGTGACATTTAATATTTAGATAACATGAAGAATATCTGACTAGATGTAAATAGAGTCAGATATATTATATTAAGATTTTAAGCCGGAGCCGGGTGTGGTGGCGCATGCCTTTAATCCCAGCACCCGGGAGGCAGAGGCAGGCGGATCTCTGTGAGTTCGAGGCCAGCCTGGTCTATAAAGTGAGTCCAGGACAGCCAGGGCTACACAGAGAAACCTTGTCTCGAAAAACCAAAAAAAAAAAAAAATTTAACATTGTTTTAAGGTATAGAAAACTATTAAAGCACAAAAATTATCAAAGGAACCAGCTTCATTCAGATATTGTCAGTTGTGCCGATAAAATACATCATGAAGAAATAAAATCTAATACCACTCAGTTTATCCAGTGATCATGTTGTGTTAGCCTATAATTCAGACAGTTATTGAATACTCACAATCATGGCCTTGATAATGTGTCACTTTCAAGTCAAATACTGCAGAAAATCTCTTATTCTGGACCAGTGTGACTGACACTCCCTCATTATTAGAGCCCCTCTCATGAATCTTTGGCAGGAATATTTCCCAGGGATAAGATGATGCAATGCTCTTTTCAGAGCTTTGCTTCAGGAGTTACATGAGTTCAATTCGCACCTTACCGGGAAACAGCTCCTTAGTTGGTCAGCCAAATTTAGGAACTGCGTGGGATGGTTTGTGCCAGGACTCACTCTTCAACTTTCCTGTTTGGCTTTTGTATTGATAAGGGTCTTATTGAGAAGAAATTTGAAATTGTGTAAATATTCTTCTATTTGGGAAAAGTCCACTGACTCAGTTTTAAAGCCAAAAAAAAAAAAAGAAAAAGAGAAAAAGAAAAGAAAGGGTGAGCTTATTCAGTAGTAAGTCCCAGAGGCTGAAACATTCTAGGACTAGATTAGATTGCACAGAGGTTAGAAGCTTCCCGGACTAGGCCTATGTTAGCAGACAGAATAAAAATGACATTTACACAGCAATAGCAACCCTAACCGAAATGAATGCTATTGTCTAATAGGCAAAATACATCCTGTAGTAGGAGCAATTATCTAATAGATAATTTATACCATAAAGTAATAGGGACTACGCTATAGAGCCATAATTGGAATAAGGATCAAGAAGATAACATTTTGACCAGAATTGTATGACTATGTACATCTTGTTCTTAAAAGAAGATTTAAATTTTTTCAGCTATAAAAACTCATGTTACTTGGTCCCAAGAAAAATTTAGGATCATTAACCATTTTTATGTAATCTGTGTCATCCTATTGCTTAAATCATATTGATTAAATAGACTTTTGTTTTTTTAATCAGTATTTTGTTCCTTAAAATCTTAGTTGTATTATGAGTCAAAATGAGACTGAGCCAAGTTAACTTTAGTTTACGTGAACACTTAAGTAAGTGCCATAAGCCAATTTGGCAATAAGTAAATGATGGAAAAATAAAATACAACCACATGTAGACAGGTACTTTATGTACATAATCATACATAAGATATATTTCAATAAATGAAGATCTTGAATATCATTGTTTATTGGGATTATATTATATACATGTGAGTCTATATATACATATGTGTATATTTATATACACATTCCTCAACATGAAAAGGAAACAACATAGAAATCTTTAGTAAACATACCTCTATGTATTTATATAATTCCACTTTAAATTTGAATCACCACATGCGTTCAACCTTAATAAACACCTACATTAAACAGTTATATATTTTTAAAAAGTTATATATTAAAAATATTTTTGAAGAGCCAGGCATGGTGATGCATGCCTTTAATCCCAACACTCAAGAAGCAGAGGCAGGTGGATTTCTGTGAGTTCAAGGCCAGCCTGGTCTACAGAGTGTGTGTGCCAGGACAGCCAAGGATACACAGAGAAACCCTGTCTCAAAAAAAACAAGATATATATATATTTTTTTTTAAGAGATCATGAGTTTTATGTTGCCCATTATACATAAGATAGAAATACATATAGGTAGATATTTAGAATCTGTTTTGGAAAGAAATCCTTATCAAAATCTATGTATGTAACAATAAAGATTATGAGACTCTTAATATCCCCAAAGACATCATTTTAAAGGGTTAGAATGTTTAAGGTACTCAAATTTACAAAATAGTATGTTATTCATCGGGCCTTAATATAGGATCATAATATTTCAATTTGAATTGTCACATGCATTTTAACTGGACATGCCAAAAAATTAATTTAGCACATAATAAAACTGAATTTTAAAAAAGTGAAGTGACCACAGTTTGACACAAACAACGCATCAGAACAACCAAAGTTACACAAGATACATGAAAACTGTTATCAGACACATGACACAATTACATGAAATCAGATACACCAGCTTAGAAAAAAGTAAAATTTCTCTATTTCTTTAGGACGTGAGAAAGAGCCAGTAACACAAAAAAATCAAAAGGTGCAGTCTGTCACATGGACCTGAGATTCTCCCTCCCTCTCTCTCCCTCCCTCACTCTCCCTCCCTCTCTCTCCCTCCCTCTCTTTCCCTCTCCTCTCCGCCCCTCACCCCTTGGTCTAAGGGGCTGAGGTGGGCGTGGTTCCTTCATTGCTCCCAGCCTGCTTTTTTAGGAGATGGCTTGGAGGTCAAAACTTATGCCAAGTCTGGTTTGGCCACAACAAACCAATTAAAAGAACCAAATCAAAGGTTGAAAGCAGGAAAAAGGGAGATTTATTTAATGTGGTCCCATTGGGAAGTGAGTGACAAAGATACAGAAAACCCCATTAAGTCTGCCTTTAGGGTCCTGAAGGAAGAGAAAATTTTAACTAGAAGGCCAAGCAAGGATGGGCACACCTGAGTGGTTCTGGTCATTGCGCGGTCACACCCATCATTGGCTCACCGTTATCTGTCTTTTATTCTCATCCAATCAAGCCCTGATGTGACTCTTGATGTGCTGGGGTGGGATGATGAGGGGCTTCCCCTTTTCTGAGGAGAAGGGGGATAGGGGCTTTCTATGATCGGTATGTAAAATGAATAAATAAATAAACACATGCAATAAAAGAAAAGAAACCTCCCTCTCTCAGGGAAATAAGTTCACCTTCTGCTGGCACACTTTCCTTCTTCCAGCAGAGATCCTTGGTATGATTCAACTATTCTTAGGACCCATTGTTTCAATAGTCTGAAAATCAGACTGAAAGATATAAGTGCCTCTTGAGAATCTTTATATCTTCCAGACCAGTTAACAGGGGCAGGTGATCAGTTTTTTAAAGAGACATTCCCTAGAAAAGCCTTGTGTTACTAGATATGACCAGGAACAAGAATGGGTATAGGAAATGTCTTCTTTTGGGGTTAGTTGCAGTAAAAGACTTCATGGGTTTCTTGTTAGAAAAATAGAAGCAAAGAAGATAGAACCCATGTTTAACAGGACAGACCAGTCAAATGTCAGGCAGGGAACTTATCAAGATGTTTGAAGTGTCTCACCATAAATCCAGGGAATGCTGGAATAGAGACAGACTTAACTTCTTTTGATTATCTTTAACAGCCTGAGGTGTTCCCTGAGCTATAG
This sequence comes from Lophiomys imhausi, assembly GCA_907164525.1. Lineage (NCBI taxonomy): Eukaryota > Metazoa > Chordata > Mammalia > Rodentia > Muridae > Lophiomys > Lophiomys imhausi. The sequence goes on along the minus strand of CAJQZJ010033514.1, from coordinate 178,393 downwards.
GAACTCAAGGCAGCCCAAGCTGAGACTTTTAAGGCTAAAGGGAATTTTATGACTAGTATATATAATAAAGACACTGTTCAAAGGAATCTAAAAATCAAAGACAAAAAAGCAAGTCCAGAGAAAGAAAAAAGAGGGAAGTTACTTTAGATTTTGCCTTCAGTTGATATAAATGTCAAAATTCTTTTTAATTAACTTTTTTCATTTAGCATCTAATTTAGATCACCTGTCGTTGATTTGTTTTTGCTTTTATTTATTTGAGACAGGGTCTCAATATGTAGCCCTAGCTGACATGGAACTCACTATGTAGACCAGACTGGCCTCAAACTCACAGAGATCTACCTGCCTCTGTCTCCAGAGTGCTGCGATAAAAGATGTGTGCCACCCTCCCCACATATAGTTATCTTTAGGAGATCTTATTTATTATGCATTACCAATTTTATCAGGGTTTTTGTTATTGTTGTTGTTGTTAACAGATATTACATTTTAATTAAAGGAGACTTCCTGTTCATGATTTAAAAACAAAACAAAAACAACTTTATTGCCTAGAACTTTGTTAAGTGCACAAGATAAACAAGTTTGGAAAAGTGTCCATTTTTTTCTAAATACTTGCAAGTTAATGATTACCACACATAAACCCAGCTAGAGTACCTGACAGCAGTTTATCTCAAAACATTTCCTACTTTTGGAAATCGTGTTCCATATGTGTGTGTGTTTTCCTTTTCTCCTGAAAAGTTGTCTATGCTAGCTTGGGAATGTGTTGTGTTTTGGATGAGTTTTGAGTCAGCTGCTTTTGGGATCAACTTTCTCCACTTAAACCTGATAGATATTCTCCACCGACAAAATGAGCCAATTCAAGCCAAATTAAAGGGTAAAGGCAAGTTTATTGGGGGCAAAGAGAGAAAGTGCACACAGAGAAAGACAGACAGAGACAGAGAGAGAGAGAGAGAAGAGAAGAGAACTAAAATATCTGGATTATATAGGGAAGAGCTTCTGGGGGAGGGAAAGCCTACTCGTAGGCTGGAAAGTTCAGGGTAGAGGGCAGGGTAGGCCAGGTCTGCTTTTGCAGTAAAATAGGCATCTCAGCCGTTTGTCCTGAGTCTGAATGCCAACAATACCCTCAGACCCTCTGTTCACACTGGGTCTCCAGGTTATCCTGTATGTTCACAAAAATATGAGGGGACTCAAGACACTGGGTAAGCTCATTCGTGCTTCCCCAAGCAAGCCAGTCAAGTTCCTCTGACCCAGGTATGGGGTATGTTTGTTGGGTTTCCTGCAAGGCCAGTGCATAACATGGGCGTATTCCCCTGACATCTCCACACTTTTAGATGGGAGGGAACTGTGAGAGCCAAAGTTGTATTTTAAGTTTTAATTACTGTGCCTGAGAGATTCATAAAACAAAAATGCCTCTAACCTGTGAGCACCTTTCCCAACAACAGATACTTCATGAGATGCTGGGGGCTGTTGTTCATATAACAAGCCACATGTATCCACTTCCCTAAACAAGCTTGGTTGATCCAACTGTACCAGATGTACTTGGCTGAACATAGGCAGGAAGAAAGAGGATCATCACAGGACCCTCATTGGGTGCCATAACTGTTGATACAAAAACCAAAGCTCTCATCTTAAAGGGAATAAGAAGTAGTTTATTCTGGAAGTATTTGAGTGACAATGGCCTGGGAACTAAGATTTGATTTAATCAAAATTCTCTGTTCCAACATGGAAGCAGTTTCACCTAGTTTTTATAGATTTGCAGAACAAAGAAAGTTATAAATCAAGCCAAGTTTAAAATACATTGGTGGGTAAGCAAGAGAGCCAGGTACAGTGAGATGAAGGAACTACTCTATAGTCCCAAGGTGCTATCTGATGACATTCTAAGCTCTTGGGTTGGAGGAAGCCAGTGTTCTGCTAAGTTAATAGCTTCTACAACGTTTTTATCTATTATCATGAGTTGTTAATTCAGACACAGAGCAGAGCAAGGAATGGCTATTCCAGAAAGCTAAAAACAAGCCCAAGATAAAGTAATTGGCTTTTGAACCTGCAAAATTCCAATCTCTCCACAGTACTGAAATTCCTATCAGTTCATCAATTTCTGCAGACATAGAAATTCCTTCTAGAAGTTTTTTTGTTGTTGTTTTTGTTTGTTAGTTTGAGACAGGGTTTCTCTGGGTATATCTGACTGTCCTGGATTCACTTTGTAGACCAGGCTGGCCTCAAACTCAAAGAGATCTGCCTGCCTCTGCCTCCCAAGTGCTGAGATTAAAAGCTTGTGTCACCATGCTCCACCTTAGAAATTTTTTTGTTAGCAACCAGACACAGCTTCTTTTCAGGAATTTTCATTCACAGACTCATCATACAACATGCACAAATGAAAATAGAATGAAACCCAAACAGTACAACTGAACTATTAAAAACTCTTAGAAGAATATTTAGGAGTAAATCTCATGACCATCAACTCAGCAATGATGTCTTAAATATGACAATAAAAATTCAAATGACAAGAGAAAATTTCATCAAAATTAAAAACTTCTCTCCAAAGGACATGTTGTACACCTAGTTATTTGATGGCTTCCATGTTTATATGTAGAAATCCCAGCCCCATACTACCTCAGAAAGTTAAATAAAACCACTGGAATGAGCCCCAATCCAGATGACTCTTTATAAGAGAAGGAAATTTGGATGCATATATGTATAGAGGGAATACAATGTGAAGATGTAGGAAGAAATCAGAAGATGAGAAGGAAATATGGATAGATTCTCCTCCATGGCCCTCAGAAGAACACATCCATCCTGTAAAAAGCCAGATGTCAAAATCATAGTTTCCAGAGCTTCAGGAGAATAAAACAGTCTTGTGTCAAGGCTGGTTAGGATGATGCCAGAAAATAAAAATAGAATACCATTAAGAGTCCAAGAAATGCCAGGTGTGGTGCCCCACACCTTTAATCCCAGCACTCGGGAGGCAGAGGCAGGCGGACCTCTGTGAGTTCAAGGCCAGCCTGGTCTACAGAGTGAGTTCCAGGTGAGCCAGAGATACACAGAGAAACCTTGGATCTAAAAAAAAATAAAACAAAACAAAAAAACGAAAGAGTCCAAGAAACACCCAAAACAATATAGACTATTTCTGTTGCCCTTAGTTGTCTCCCAGAATTTAACGGTAAATCTCTATTACTGAAGATATCACACACTTCAGACACAGGACTTAGAAGAATAGAGCTGCATCTGACCTGTAATCCTCCCCCCTGGGGAGATCAGCTTTCACAGGATCAGGTGGCACTGCCCAGGGAGAAATGCATTCAACAGTCCGAACTGTGACCCCTACAAATCACGACAATGACCAACACGGCAAGATGTCCACAAGCACACAATAGCAGGATTGATATCTTTAGGATTACCAAGAATTGTGGCATTGGATTTAAGGCCTGATCAATTGGGAAGGAATTTATCCTCAGAACTAGACGCCTAGCCATCTCCTCCTGGCAGGTAAGGTTATGGAACCTATAGGAGAAACTACTACTACCATTTCCCAAACCAGTAGAATCTCTAACTACATTCTTAATACTTAATCCTACACCCAAAGATAAGTGCTCTCATTCCTCATCAACGAACTTTCCTCTTGCAGTATGCATTACAGTAAGCCACAACTGGTCAAAATGCAGAGAAAATTTGACTGTGGAGTGCCTAGCCTCAGTTGATACATCTACAACAAAACCCCCACACCTAAGGCGCAGGGATGTCTGCTACAAGATTGTGTCTTCTATAAATTACAGGGAAGCTGTCCCATGAAATCTGAACAATAAGTAAGGCCACCTAAACAAGACCTGAGCAATAACATCAGTTGACATGCCAACCTGATAGGGGAAATTTTCACAAGACCCCCCCCAGACAAAGAACCACAAGGAATTAATGACTGCTGAGGGAAGGAAAATCAGTCTTCCCCAGGTATGAGCCCTCTAATTAGTTATCTAATACCAAGTGGTCAGCCCTAAAACCATATACATATTTGCATCGATAAACACATTCAGGAATGAAAATAAAGCAACTTCCCCTTGGAGTAGTTTGACCAAGAGTTGAGTCCACATTTAAATTCTCTACTTCTCCTCCCTATGTTTCCCATCTGTCTGTAGTTTGTGGTTACTGGTCTATAACTTGTCTACCTGTTGTGTGTGTCTGATCTCTCTGTCCCTGTTGCCTATGTGTGTGCCTCTATCTGTTCCATGTTGGTATGTGGCTACCTGTTTATCCGTGACTGTGCCTATCCCTAACAAAGGACTTTACTGCATTTAATAAACAGCACAGAAAACATGGCATGGGAAAAGACAAATTCTTTGCAGAAATCTTTAACAGAATTTTACAAAAGAAGTTACTTTACTGACCTCAACTTTCCTCCCCCTCCTTTCTGACAGTTCTCCCCTCCCTTCCCTATCCTCCTCTTTCCTCCCCACTCCCATGTCACCTCCCCTTCCTCTTTTTCTTCTTTCTTTAAAATTATTTATTTATTTTTAGTTTATGGACATTGGTGTTTGGCCTGCTTGCATGTCTGTGTGAGGGTGTCGGATCCCCTGGAACTGGAGTTGTGGGTGCTGAAAATTGAACCCTGCTAAGAACAGTCAGTGCTGTTACCCAAGGAAGCACAAGCACACAAGGAGGCCACCCCCTCCCCCGCTTTTTCTCTTCTTTAGAGGATTTTTTTTAACCCAATAAGAGGAAGGGGATTGAGAAAAACAGAACCTGTGTATTAAAAAACTTAGAGGGTGGTTTGCAAAGCAGCTCTCCAAACCACACCATTAGCACAGAGACTTTAGAAATACCAAAAACGTGGGTACTACACCAAACCTACTAAACTAGATCCCGTTAGGGAGAAATCAGTAGTAATATGTGGTAAGAAGCCCTCACAGGAAACACGGAGCTGTAGCTTGAGAATCCAGAACCTGGGTGGAGTTTCCAGAGCTGTCAGTTCAAGCCTGTATAATCATGTGCAATCACGTATAAATTATAGCCAAGATCGTGCTTGTCTCTGGCCTCTGCTCAGCCGAGCATTGTGATACTCTTGTTTTGCAGTCTTTCTGTTTTTCTCATGTGTGTCTCTTGATCTTCTTCATCCTCTACTATTTCCCCAACCTATTGTCATGGAAACTAAAGCTACTCAGAAATTTTTATGCCAATATAGAAAATTAAAATATCAGGCTTGTGGCCTTCTGAAGCACAGATCATATTATTATCATGACTTTCTCTCTCTTGCCACAGCTTTACTGAAGTGTAGCATCATATGGTTCAGGCATGTAACCTGGCCCTCCTCTTCCACTGGATTTTAGTGAATTCACAGAGGTGTAGTGTGGGGCACGTGGACCGTGCCACCAGAAGAACTGGCATGGAACTGGGGAGATGGAGCATGTTCAAACCCCAGAAATCTTAAAACTTGAGATTTAAAATCTCATCCTGAGACCAACAGGAGTGGGAAGGCCCCCTCCCTGTTTCTGTCCCTGCCTCAGTGTACTCCTCCGGACCCCTAACCCCAAAATTCTCAGGGTAGTCACAGAGGAAGGCACCTGGATGCAAAAAACAAAAAACAAAAATAAAAAAACATCACCACAATCAATGAAATGCACCCATCCTGAAAAATTCTTCCCACTTCCTAAGGTTCATAAACTCTCATTCATCCTGGAATCATTCGATACCTTCTGAGGTGTCTCAATATCGTCTAGAAGAGCTGTAGCACTAAAATCTTCGAGGAAGGCTTTCTCCAATCCTGTGGACCCACCCGTTCTGGACTCATCCCAGTCCTCTCCAGCCAGGTGTAACCGCATTGTCCTGGAATACCCTGAAAGGAGAGACTGAACAAGGAACCACAACCTCATCCCTCCCGACCTGACATGCAGCAACGTCTGACGCCCGGAGAGGAGAAGTGAATCACAGAGCTACAGAGTAGAATACATTTCAGAACCTTATCTTATCACCCCTGGAGAAACGTGGATACCCATGAGCGGTCACTGCTCACTTCCTCCCAAATCCTCCCTCCTAGGCTACTGCTTATCAATTTTTCTGTTTCTATGGATCAAGTTGGCCTGGACATTTAATGAGATGTTTCATGGCTGACTTCTCATTTGCATCCTGCTTCCAAGATTCATGCACGCTACAGTATAGACAATTAGCACATTCCTTTTGATTATTTAATATTCTATTGTGTGAACATATTAAATTTTGTTTATATATTCATTA
>CAJQZJ010033514.1:93899-172170 GCA_907164525.1 Lophiomys imhausi | reverse complement strand
ATCTTCTTGAAAGTTTGATTTTATTTGATCTGACTTTCAAGGGCTAATGATGCTAAGGATTGTTTTTTGTGGCTTCGACAATTGGATAATGTATAAGAGTTTCCCAGGCATGAAGGGGTCATAGAGAGCAGCTCAGGCTTAAAGCTGTGAAAGGCCAGGACAGGCCATTAGTGAATATGCAGGTTGAAGTAGGAGCCTGTTGGGTTTGATCCAGAGCTGCCATGTATTCAAATGTTAATTACTTGCCCCCAAGATGTGCTTTACTGCATGAGCAGAGTCTCACATACCCAAAATGATGTTGTGTAAATCCTGTCCCCCTAAATGATCCCCAATTGCTTAATAAAGTTGCTGACAACCTGGGGTGAAGGTTTCCAGGTTTGGGATGGGGGAAGGGAGTCTAGAAGAGAGAGAGAGAGAGAGAGAGAAAGAGAGAGAGAGAGAGAGAGAGAGAGAGAGAGAGAGAGTGGAGGAGGAGAGGGGACAAGAGAGCATGAGGCTCTACTAAGAGTGAGAGGCCAGGAACCTGTGGCCGAGTGAAACACACCCTGTAGGCAGACTGATGGAGTAGCAGTCACTCAGGAGTCCCTGGATTGGCAATTGACCAACATTTATGTGGGATTTAAGGGTGGTAGGATTATTATAGCTCAGAACCTGCCCGTCTTAAGGCCCACAGCAGATTAATTAGATAAATGCTTTTGCTTCATCCACTTGGGAACTAGAGGGTTTTGGGTTTGTTTGACTGGTTTGGTTGGGTTTTGAGTTTTTTGTTTTGTTTTGGGTTTTTTGTTGGTTTTTTGTTTTGAGGGGTTTCTTTTTTTGTTTGTTTGTTTGGTTTGGTTTGGTATTTTGTTTTGTTTTGGTTTGGTTTTGGTTTTTTGAGACACGGTTTCTCTGTGTAACAGCCCTGACTGTCCTGGACTCACTCTGTAGACCAGTCTGGCCTTGAACACACAGAGATCCGCCTGCCTCTGCCTCCCAAGTGCTGGGATTAAAGCTGTGAGCCACCATGCCCAGCCTGAGAACTAGAGGGTTTTAAGGGGTAGAGCAAAACCCCCAGAACAGACTGCTTTAATTCCCACAACATAAACCCTAGTGTTGGAGGACTCATGGAGAAATGTTGAGGCAAGGCACTCTGTATCAGGATCCGACTCCATGAAGAGAGAGAGCCCAGGAGAGGCTGCTGGGGAAGGTGAGGCCCAGTTTTAGTGGAGACCCCAGCATTTGGGGATGTCAATACCACGGAATGACTTACCACCAAGGACAGCAGCAGCTGTGGAAGGGACCTAGCCTCTGACCTGAGCCTAAGAGTCAAGCTGGACACACTGCAGAGGGAAGAGCTGGAGAAATGGAGTCATTTTAGAGAGGCTTGGAATGTTCTAGGAAACTTCAGAGGGTTAGAGAGGTGAATATCTTAAAGAGACTGAAACATCAAATGTTTGAATTTTTAAAGACTATGGGACTTTTTAAAGTTATTTATATGTCATATTGGGATAATAATATTAATATGAGATCTTTGGGATGAGCAAAAAAGGAAAAGTTATGACTTAGCATTAATGTTTTTGTGTGTCAAGTTGGCTTGGGATCAGTTGTTCTGGTTAGTTCTATGTCAACTTGTCACAAGCTAGAGTCATTTGGGAAAAGGGACTCTCAGTTGATAAAAATGCTTCCATAAGATCTGCCTGTGGGCAATTCCGTAGTGTTTTTTTTAATTATTTTTAATAATTGATGTGGGAGGAACTGGAGAGATGGCTCATTGGTAAAGAGCATTAGATGTTCTTTCTAAGGACCCAGGTTCAAATCCCAGCACCCACATGGCAGTTCACAGTTGTCTGTAATTGCTGAGCATGGTGGTGCATGCCTTTAATCCCAGCACTCTAGAGGCAGAGGCAGGCGGATCCCTGTGAGCTCAAGGCTAGCCTTGTCTACAGTGTGAGTTCAGGACAGCCAGGGATACACAGAGAAACCTTGTCTCAAAAAAAAAGTAATGATTTATGTGGAAGAGCCCAGCTCACTGGGGGCTGTGCCACTCAGGGGAGGTGGTCCTGGTTTGTATAAGAAGTCAGGTTGAACAGATGTCAAGGAGTAAGCCATGAGCAGCACCTCTCCAAGGCTTCTGCTTCAATTCCTGCCTTCAGCTTCCTACCTTAGCTTCCTGCGCTGCCTTTGGGAATTGTGAGCTGAAATAAACCATTTCCTCCCCAAATTGCTTTTGGCCATGGTGTTTTATTGCAGCAACCGAAATCCAAAATAAGACAACTCCTTGCAATCATTTAAGACAATGCGTTTAATCTGCTATCATACTGTTTACTCAGCCTGTTTACATTTAACTTGCTTTAATACAACAATATGTCCAATCTTACTCTGTCTTGGATTTCCCATGTAATCAGCTTTTACAAACTAAGCTAAATGAATAGCTTTAATCTTAAGTGATGTAGTCTTCCACACTCCTGACCCAGAATAATGTATATGTATGTTGTGGTAATTGTTTGCTAAAAACAACCAACAGATTAAAAGCAACCTTAAAGAAAACAAATACCCCATAAAACTTGAAATCAGCATGTAAATATAGTTGGATAACATCTGTTTCTGGTTTTTCCTCTCATCTGAGGTTCCTAGCTCCAAGTCTTCAGATGTGAATACATACCCTGGAATAACGACAGAAACCAGAAAACCAAAAGGGATCATTGCTGGAGTGGGAAGTGGGGGTGCAATAGAGAGGGGAGTAGCACGGTACAAGTCATCTAACTGGGGAAATGGGGAGAGGGGAGGTACTAATTAGGGAGATGGGAGGGAGATAAGGAGAGGGTAAGATACCAGTAAGGATATCTGAAAAAGTCATAAAGAATAATACTACTAACAAGCTACCTGAAAAAACAACATAAGTCTTGTATAAATATACATATGCAGTTTAAATAAAGATTTCCCATCTGGGCTGACAATGCTCCCTCCAAGAACCAAAAACTGTCTAATAAAAACCCCAAACACCAAGCATGAAAAGCTTTCTTTTAAATTGTTGGTCAGGGTTGTCCAAGACACTCCCAAAACATTACAGGCTATTGCAATTACCCTTAGTTCTCCAGAGAGGTAGAAGATAAGTCCCTATTGCTGAGGACATCATATACTTCACTCAGAGGGCCTAGAGGCTCCTGAGCTGGAACTTACTTAAAAGCCACGTCCCTGAGGACTTCCTATCTTGGTACCAGAAGGTGTCATACAAGCTTCCAAAGGAGGGAAGAAACAGCTGTACCCAGCTTTGATGCCTATGAACCACAACAATGACCAGCCTGGCATAACAATCCTACAGGTACAATAACGGGCATATATCTTGGTGGCAGTAACCAACAGTTTTCTAACAGTACTTAAGATCCACTCAACAAAAGGGAAACCGTGTCTGAAACTAGAAGCCTAAGGCTAGTGAAGTCATGGATCTTGGAGGAAAGTCTATAACTATCACTTTACTAACTCAGCATAATCCTTAACTATAGGCTGAACATTTGTCCTTATACCCTATGGTGGTTGAATAGGTATGACCCCCATATAGACTCATGTGTTTGGGTGCTCAGCACATAGGGAGGACCACTATTAGGAGGTGTGGCCTTGTTGGAGTAGGTGTGGCTTTGCTGAAGGAAGTGTGTCACTGTGGGGGCAGGCTTTGAGGTCTCCTGTGCTCAAGCTATGCTCAGTGGCATGCAGTCCCTTCTGCTGCCTGTGGATCAAGATGTAGAACTCTCAGCACTATGTCTGCCTGGATGCTGCCATGCTTCCCACAATGATGATAATGGACTGAACCTCTGAAACTGTAAATCAGCTCCAATTAAACATTTTCCTATATAAGAGTTGCCTTGGTCAATGGTGTCTCTTCATGGCAATAAAAAACAAACTAAGGTATACTTACAGATAAGTTTAGTCCTCACCCCTCATCAAGGAAACTTCTCTTTGCAACAAATAATGATCATTACAGAAAACCACAACCAACCAAATGTAAAGTTGTGGAGCCCAGTCCCAAGAAATACATCTACAAAGTAATTCCTACACCTAATGTTCAGGGAACAGTACAGATGAGAAGGCAGGAAGATTGTAAGAGCCAGAGGATCAGGGAGTTTGCTGTGGGAGTATCCTAGCAATGTGAAAAGCTACATCCACAAAGTCTTACCAACATGACTGGCCAAACATGGGCTGAACAAGGACAACATCAGTAGACATACTAACGTGGTTGGGGAAAGCCCACAAGGGCTCAACCCTACAAAAAGAAATACAGAGAACTAAAGAATATTGAGAGTAGGAGGAATAATCTTCCTCGGGAAGAGCACACAAATAGTCAGCCTGGAAAATGTATGTACAAGCAACATTATTCAGACTGAGCAGGTTGTATTTAGGAATATATATATAATATTAGTGTAAAAAGAGGCCATGTATTTGAAAGAAAACAAGGAAGAGGGTATATGGGGGGAAGGGGGAGCTGAAGGGAGGAAATAAAAGGGGGATGTGATTTAATTATGTTATAATCTCAAAACAAAAGAGAAAAGGGAGGTAGTAGGATGTAGGGAGGGGGAGTGGGAGGAAGAGATGAAAGGGGTTGGAGAAATCCTCTTAGGTATTGGTAAAGTTGAGGCCTTGCATCAGGCAGGCTTGCTAACTAACCAAGACACCCAAGATCAGCCTTCACAGAGATCTAGCCAGGTAGAGCAAGGCCTTTTCTGCATGCTTTTGTTTTGTCTTATCAATCTTTTAAGATAGTTTCTCCCTATGTAACCTAGACTGACTTTGAACTCCAGATCCTCTTGCCTCATCTTCTCAAGTGCTGGGATTACAGGTTTATACCACCAAGCTCAAGCTCTCTCCTGCTTTTTTTTTTTATGTGCACTGATGTTAGGGTGTCAGATCCTCTGGAACTGAAGGAAGTTACAGACAGTTGTGAGCTGCCATATGAGTGCTGGGAATTGAATCCAGTGCCTCTGGAAGAGCAGTCAGTGTTCTTAACCACTGAGCCACCTCTCCAGTCCTCTCTTGCTTTTTAAGGATTCGTCTTATACCCTCGTTCCTTCTCACATCAACAACGGCCTTTACAGTTTTGCTTGACTTGCCTTTTATTGCACCCAAAAAACATTCTTTCTTGATTTATTTTTCTCTATGGGCCCTCCTTGAGAGTATGGGGAAGTAGTGAATGTCATTACTCCTAATGACAAGGCTTTAGAGCAGTGTTCTTGTGAATGTTTAGTTTTTCTATGCATGCCCTTGCTCTGAATAATGACATGGAGACCTTTCTATTTATTAAAAGCCTCGGGCAGTATATATAGCTGGACAGGTACTTAGCTCTTCTACCCTGACAATTCTGGCCTGGTCTACTTTCCAGCTGCATGGCCAATCACCTGCCACCTTCATCTCACCCTGGGTGACCTGATGGTGACTCTCACAATGGCAACTCTCCCAGTCCCCACCTGAGACTAACTCTTCAGCCCAGTCATTGGCTGTTTTCAGATTTTTATTTAACCAATCAGAAGGTGATGGAGAACAATGTTTACAGTATACCAAGACAGGAGATGCTTCATAATAATTACAATGCCAAAGTCCAAATCCTCCAACAGGTTCTCAACCTGTGGGTTGCAGGACTCTTTCACAGGGGTCGTGTATCGGATATCCTGCATATGGGATATTTATCAGCAGCAAAGTTATAGTTATGGAGGAACAACGAAATACAACTATATTAAAGGGTCACAGCTTTAGGAAGGTTGAATACCACTGCCTTAGAACCTGATTCTTGGAGAATGCTCCTCAGCAGGGCATCCTTGAAGAGAAAGGGAGATGGTTATCACCTACAACTTCAACTCTGAAAGAAATATTGTTCCGTATCTGCAAGTCAGTGTGCAGTCCCCAAATACACACACACATGTACCCACTAGGCCAGTTCTCCTCTCCAGATTTCTGGTATGTTGAACATTTTCTTTTGCCCTCCACAGAGGAGGTCCCATAGAGAGCGGCATCTCATTGCTGATTTCTGAACTACTAAATTTCTCAGGTACCTGGATCTTTGCTAATTGAGTGTTTCACACACGCTTTTCTACTCCTACACCTGACTTTTGGTTCACTCTCTCAGTCTTCTGCCAGGGAGCCTGACATTCTGCTTTGGAATAATTAGAGTAGAATTGAAACTAACTTTTTTTTTTTTTTTTGGTTTTTCAAGACAGGGTTTCTCTGTGCAGCCCTGGCTATCCTGGAACTCACTCTGTAGACCAGGCTGGCCTCAAGCTCAGAGATCTGCCTGCCTCTGCTTCACAAGTGCTGGGATTAAATGCATGCACTGCTACCTCCCAGCAATTAACTTTTTTAAAAAGCCCATATTTATTCCTATTTCAAAAAAGTCTTGGGGCCACCAATTCCTCATTTCCTTAAACATTTTAGAAAACTTATTATTTATCTTCACTCTACCACTTTTAAGATTAACTTTTCCAGCATGATAAATCATTATTTTTGTTTTGTTTAGTTTGTTTTGTTCTTCAACAGGATTTTGCTATGCCACCCAGACTGACTTCAAACTCAAGGAAGCCCTCCTTCATAAGATTTTGCATATGCTGGGATCATAGGTATATATCACCTGCTCAACTGTCAAATCTGTATGATTTGTTTTGTCTTGATTATGTGCTCTTTTGTTTCCTTGTGCAAAGTGTATCCTTTTTTAAAAAATTTCTGTTGTTTTAGTAGGAGCTGTAGAAAGAGCAAAAGGAAATATGTGCACTCATTCTACCATGTTTAATCGAAATGTCTGTGAGTTTTCCCCTAAAACATGTATGTGTATGTTATGACTCTAAGATTCACTGAATTGGTACCTATGTCTTTAGGTCACCCCTGTTATGATAATCCAGTGGGTGTTACTCAATGGCCAGCCCATTGCAAAGTGTACTCCTTGAGGAAATCATGCCATGCCATGCAACAGGTCTGGTATAAGGTTTATTAAAGTAAAGCGTTAGAGAGATTAGGGCAGGGAACTGAAGCAGAGCCATGGGAGAAGCTGGAACACGGAGAATGAGGGAGAGAAAGAAGGACGTGGGAGACAGAGGGAAGTTGGAGCACAGAGAGAAATGATGAACAGAGATGGGAAGAGGTGGGTGGGGAGCTTTTATCCCCACCAGGTGTGTTACACCTGTTGGGTAGTGAATATGTTAGCAATTAAGGACCTTGAAGGACCCTTGAAGTCAGACTACTGCAAACACCTGGAGACTTACAAACCCCAAATCACTACTTTATAGTATCATTTCATTTGTCTGTACATTTTATCATATAGCAATTTACCCATTTTATGCACATGGTGGATTCATCCAAATTTTTGCTTTTTCAAAACAATATTTCTATGAAAATTCTTACATCTGTTACCCTGTGAAAAGTTTTCTGTATGAGTTTCTCTTAAGAAAGAGAGGAGAAACTGTAAAATGTAATTTCTTCAGTGCTACAAATAACATGTTGATTTCCAATGGGATTGAGCAATTCATAATCCCAGCAGTGGGTTAGGGGCCCATATAGACTTATACTTTCATTAACCCCCGGTACTATCAATGCTTAAAAGTTATAGCAATCTAGTGAGTCTAAAATGGTATTGTTACGTCCAGAATGAGCTGAAAAAGTCACCTCCAAACTCAGATAGTATGCAAAAGCAACAAACGTTTATTTCTGCAGAACTCCAGCATACAGGAATCACCATTCAAAAAAAAAAAATGGCAATTCCAGGCAAAGGCACGCAAGCCTTTTAAAGCTTGTTCAGGGGATTTTTGAGAAGGGTGAGGTAATCTATAGCATGATTGGAGCATTCGAACTAGAAAACGGGGACAGAAAGCATGGACATCCCTTGGCCTAGTTATGAGCTGTTCATGGGAGGGGAGGTCGGTGGCCAAACAGCCTTATCTCTTCCTGTCCAGATGGCTAGCCTGCCTTTGATTGGCCATTGATAGTTATGTATCTTGGACAGCCTTATCTCTTCCTGTCCAGATGGCTAGCCCATTGTTGGTGGTTCTTTAGAATTTCCTGAGTTCATTTCCTAGAGATGGGGACTTTGGGCTTGCTTGAATCTAATAAAGCTGAAGCCTATCTTACAATCAACCTGTCAATAGGTTAGGCTTTCTGGGGCTTCAGAGTCCTAATTGAGGAACATCTGGTTCTTAATGGGGGTCCCCTTAAGGGCTTGCTAGTATCTCAACCCCCAGGAAACATATGACTCTGGCACAGGTCATCAGTGGGCACCAAAATTGTTGTTTATAAATTGAGACAAAAAAAATGCATGCTCACTGTAGAAAGATCCATGTGTTATCACCTTAGCTCCCTGACTAAATTTGGCAACATTGACTATTGGGGAGTCAGGAATTACAATCTCCATGATATGATATAATATGATATGATATGATAGTATAGTATAGTATAGTATAGTATGGTATGATATGATGGTATGGTATAATATGGTATGATATGATGGTATGATAGGGGGGTGGCACTATTAGGAGGTGTGGTCTTTTGGAGAAAGTGTGTCACTATGGGGGCAGACTTTAAGGTCTTCTATGCTCAAGCTATACTCAAGCTATAATATGATATAATATGATGATGTGATATGATTATATGTTATGATATGATATGCTGTATAATGATATGATATGAACACCATCTGCTTAGCTAGGGACAATTCTTGCCTGATATTTTAACATGGCAATCAAGCCCTTCATAAAGCTTCCGTTTCATAGGAAGGACCAGGGAAGAAGTGACTGTATGAGCAATAATAGAAAAATCAGTCAAATATACAATATGAGACCGCCTCTGGAGGCATTGCAGCTGTGACTGCTATGCCACATGTGCATCAGTAGGTGGCAGAAATGAGAGAGGCTACATCTACATTCAGTGTTCTGACCTATGAATATCTGAATCAATAGCCTAATATTCCTGGGAAAAAAAAAACAAGCTGGATACCAACACAATGTTGGCACCATAGGGTAGTCTGACCAGTACCAGGCAAGCACTAGATGGGCTTTCAGGGCAGGAAACAAGCAAGAAACTAGAAGAACTCTGCCTGGCCCTGGATGTGGGGGTTATGGAGACCCAGCCCTGGGGTGAGATCTGGCCTAGATGGGGTCACAAGAGCAGGAGAGCTGTCCCTGCCCCTCACATGCTGCAGCACTCAGGAAAGCAGGCCCTGCAACATTCCTGGGTGGCACACTATAGCTGGTCCTGGATATGGGGGTTATGGGTGAGCCAGCCCTGAGGGAGTGAGTGTGGGAGAGCCAGTCCTGCCTTCTGTTTGCTATGTGGTGGTGTTGGCTAGAGAGAGATGCCCTCTCCCCCCTTTTTCCCTCACCACCATTAGCCAACAGGAGATCTGGCCCAAGTGTGGTCACAAGAGCAGGAGAGCTGTCCCTGCCCCTAACATGCTGCAGCACTCAGGAGAGCAGGCCCTGTACCTTTCCATAGTAGAACTTTCCCTGCAAGTGGGGATTGTAGGTTCAGAATCAGGGCTTTGAGTTGGCCCACCCCAACACCTACCCCATGGATGAACTGTTGGAATGCAAGAAGAGATCAGTTCCACAACCCAAAACTACAGGATCTTCCTGACACAGGACAATTACAATCTGAGAGGAGTTCCAGTGAGGCTCCAGTATTGACAAAGTAACAGAAACCAGAGGCCTCTTACCAGACCGAGGAGTCATTTTAATGAACATTTGCAAACTAAATGTGTGGACAAAAGGGAATATTGTGGGACACACTGAGACATACTGTAGCTTCCACAATGAAATTTTATTTTATAATGTTGGGACAGATTGCTAGGGTGGAGTTTGGGCCTGAGGGGAGGTGGGAGATGAGAAGGAACAGGGTGCATGATGTGAAATTCACATAATAAAATTTTTCAATAAAAAAATCTAGAATATGAATGAGGGTCCCCCCACCCCATTTGGCCTGCTGATTTAGAAAGTTTGTATCTCATGGGGGGAGAGCACTGATTTTAGTCTATTTTCTGTTATTATGATAAGTAATCAGCTTGTAACAAGAAAGTGCTCATTTGAGCTCCCAGTTTTAGAGGCTTTGCTCCACAGTGGGTTGACCACATTGCTTTGGACCTGTGGTGAGGCAGCAAATCACTGCAGGAAACAGTTTCTAACATCTTCCAGAAACACAAAGCTGGGATCAGAGGTGCTCAGGGGACATTCATGATCCAAATTGTCACTATTTCAGATCCGATGATGCAAAAATAATAGAGTGAAGCATACTTTTTAGGATTTTTTCTTTTCTTTTTTTCTTATATATATGCACTGTTTTGCCTGCCTGTATGTCTGTACACTACATGCATGCTGGTGCCAGAGGAGACCAGAAACTGGAATTACAGGTGGTTGCAAGTCACCATGTAGGTGCTAGGTATCGAACCCCTGTCCTCTGTAAGAGCAGCCAGTGATCTTAACTGCTGAGCCACCTCTCCAGCCCCCCCAAACACACTTCTTGGATGAGAATAATTGAAAATTTGGGGAATTAGAAAAGTTTTGAAGCCTGGAGTGGTGGTGCACACCTTTGATCCCAACACTTGAGAAGCAGAGGCAGGTAGATCTCTGAGTTCAAGGCCAACTGGTCTATAGAGTGAGTGAGTTCTAGGACAGCCACGGCTGCACAGAGAAACTTTGTCTTGAAAAACCTAAGAAAAATAGAAGAAAAAGAAAAGAAAGAAAAAAGGGTACATAATATTAATGATGTTAATAAAGAGATGATGTTAATTATTAATGTATTCAAGTATAATACACGTACTAAATATTAATAAACATGGCAATTATGATACATATAATTAAGCAATTAACTCCAGATATGCAATGTTAATAAAATTGTGTCATATTTGAGTTAATAAATGTTAAATCTAAAAATTTATAATAGGTGCAAAGGAAACAATTGTACTATCCTTTGCAATTTTTTTTTGGGGGGGGTGGTTGTTCAGAGGCACAGTTTCTCCATATAACTGCCCTGGCAGTCCTGAACTCACTTTGTAGACCAGGCTGGCCTCCAATTCACAGAGATCTGCCTGCCTCTGCCTCCCGGTGTTGGGATTAAAGGCATGCAACACCACACCTGACTTCCTTTACAACTTTTATATTTGGAATTTTTAATTAAATATAATGTGTGAAAAGGGTGTCATGATTTTTATTATGGTAAATTATATCTTACATAAGCATTACCATTTTAATCATTTCAAGAATCCACTGGTGCTGGCCATGATGGCACTCACCTTTAATCCCAATGCTCAGGAGGCAGAAACATGTATCTCTGTGATTTAAAGCCATCCACAGATACATAGAAAGTCTTAGGCCAGTGCAGGCTACATAGAGAGACCCTGTCACAAAAAAATACTAAATTAGAGAAAGAGAGAATTCAGTCACAGTGAGCACATTCACATAACTGTGGTTTTATCAAGTTAATTGAGGTATAATCTACAGGCTATACATACACACACTTTTTTGTATTTTTTTATTAATTTATTTTTTTTCAAGTTACATCTCAACCAAAGTTCCCTCCCTCCTCTCCTCCAGGACCTACCCTCCTTCCCTCTTCCCCTCTCTTTCTCCTAGGATGAACGTAGAACCCACATATCAGTCTCTCTCTGTTCATCAGTCACTAGATGATGACTAGTCACAAACTTCCTCTTGTACTGGGGCCTGATAATGGCAGGTCAGCTAGGGTAATGTGCACACACACTTTAACTGAGTGATACAGTGGCTGCCACCACATTCAAACACAGATTTCCATCCTGTCTCTGCCCAGCCAGTCCTATTCCCTATCATCTCTGACAGCAATCACCAAACATACTTCCTCCAATTGTAGATTTGTTGTCTTCAACCAGCACTTTCATGTAAACGGAGTCACGCAGTACTTGTATTCTGAATCTAGCTTTGTATTACTCGACACTTTCCCCCTTGATCACAGAAACTTGTTCCTTTTGGTTGCTGAATGGCAGTCTCTTGCATCAGTGAACAGACAACGATTTGTCTATCCATTTATTTACATGTGGTTGAGCTTTTAGGTTTTCGATCCAGAGCTATTCCACTTTGACACTAAGACTATATGAATATGCATCTGCAATTCTTTTTATAGAAAGATGCTTTCATTTCTCAGTTAATACATACTTAGCCTTATATGCAATAACCAAATTGCTTTTCCATAGAGCCTATATATACAGTGACTACATGGTTGCATTGTCAGACCACTAAATGCTAACTGTTCTAGTGCTTATGAAGTGTGTTGTGATTTTTAACTAATATTTCTGATGATTGATGATTTTCATGACTTTATTGGACATTCACAAAATTTTCCACATTTCACCTCTTTTTAATGAAACAATGTAGCTTGTCTAATTTTTTTTTTTTTTTTTTGGTTTTTCGAGACAGGGTTTCTCTGTATAACAGCTCTGGCTGTCCTAGACTCACTTTGTAGACCAGGCTGGCCTAGAACTCACAGAGATCTGCCTACCTCTGCCTCCCAAGTGCTGGGATTAAAGGCGTGCGCCACCACCGCCCGGCTAGCTTGTCTAATTTTAATTGAGCTATCAATTAATTTGTATTCTAATGTACAGGCCTAAGTCTGGGTTTTTTATTCTTCATTATTAATTTTTAGTTTCTTATTTGGTGGCGGGACAGTCATACATTGGCTCTTGTGTGGAGGTCAGAGGACAACTTGTGGGAGTCACTTCTCTCTTTCCACCCCGTGGGTCCCAGAGATTTAACTCAGATCCTCAGACTTGGCAATAAGTGCCTTTACCTGATGAACCATCTCCCTGGCCCAAAAGTGTTTTTCTTTTGTCTTGTTTGTTTTTCCAACATAATATTTTTATTATTTAGGAATTTCACATAATCCCAGGCCCACCACCCCCCATCTTTGTGCCCTCCCCCAAAAGAGAAAGAAAAAAGAAGAAGAAAAAAGAAAAAAATACACCAACTCCAATTTGTGTTGCAAATGTAGTCACTGGAGCATGGTCAAATTCCCAGTGGCCAGCCCCTTAAAGAAAACTGAGTCCTTCCCCACCCACAGCCCCACCAGAAATCATCAACTGTGAAGAGCTACACTTCAACATCTTTACCACAAATTTAAAAAGCTTTCTTCAATGGCTTGCTGTCTAGAATATTTCTTTTGTGAGGAAGGAGGGAGCAGGGGGAGAGGTTGTCACAGAAGCCTTCTGTGTCTCTCATTCTCAACTGGGAGCTCTCTTGCCCAGTACAGTCAGCAGCAGCAGCACCGATCCTAGACTTCCACATAGTTTCTGGGGACAGCTCGGATCACGGACACCCACAAGGTCTCCGGTGACAGCATGGACTACTGGACCTCAGCATGACCTCCACGGGCAGTACAGACCACAGATATCAACGGGCCCTGGGCAACATCCCAGGCTACAAACATCAGCATGATTTCAGGCAACAGCATAGGCCACAGACATCCCACATGGTCTTCGGTGGTAACACGGACCATGGACATCCATGTGGACCACAGGCACCAACACGTCCTGGGGCAGCAGCGCGGACCACGGACACCAGCACATCCCCTAGCACAGACCATGAACACCAACATGACTTCCGGAAGCGGCTTGGACCAAGGTCTTTGGAAGAGGCACTATCCAGAAAACGAACCATTCTCCACCACGAACATCCTATCATTGCCCAGAGCCAGGGCGATCATACAGCTAGGCAGCATTCAGGGGTAGGGCCTTCATGATCTTCAGGCCGCTGCACATCACCCTGCTGGCCCTACTGGGCAATGACATGCTCTCCCATCCACCAAAGCCTTCTCGCACACCTATCACAGCCGTCCCATCTCTGGTTCCGCCTCTCTCCACCATGCATGTGTTGTTCTGGTCCTCCACCTTTCTTACCTCTCCATGTGTTCTTTGAAGTGGCTTGCAAACTGCAGTATGTCCCATAATATGTATTTTTGCCCAAACAGCATCACATGCAAATACTTATTGCAACGAGTTACTGGTCTGGTTCAAAGTTTCTGGTTCCTGTAGCACCATAAATACTGGATTATCCTTGAGATTCGTCTCAGATATCCTGTTGTTGCTCAAAGTCAGGGTGATCTTACTGCCTGCACTCAGTGCCAGCTGCCCAGCAATATGATATTTGTGCTTGAAGTCAGTGGGCAGCCCCACAGCCCTCCAATCTTGTCCTCCCAGCAGGGCCAGCAGCATCTTAGTCCCATGCTGTGGGCCTGCCTAAGGGCCAAGGACCAGCCTTATTCAGTAATGTTCTTTGTCCTCTGCCACCCAGATACCATATCGCTCCCATACCCTTAGCAGTATCTGCAGTTTCGCCATTCTCCACTGCATGTGGCTCTACTCTGCCATCTTTCCTTCCAATTTTGTGAGTCCATTTTTTAAAAGCATCTTTCCTACGACATGATTTTTTTTTTTAGTTGTTCAGGAGACACTGTGGGCTCTGAAGACTCCAGAGAGTCCTCCATCACCACATCTCCCCCCAGAGCCTCCATGGGTCTCTCAGGCTCCTTGGAGCTGCTCCGAGGTCCCATGGGTGCCAGCAGCCACTACCAACACTACAGAAGACCAAGCCTTAAAACTGGCAGATTCGCTTTTATTTCTACCAATATGAGTTGTCCAAAGAAATGTCTATCTGAATTCCCTGACAATTTAAGATTTTATATGTTTTAATACAATATAGGTTTAGGAAAGGATTAGTTAGCTAGGCATGGTGGCTCCCTTCTATAATCCTAGCTCTCAGGAAGCTGAGGCTAAAGAAGATTGAGTTTGAGGCAAAGCCTGGGCTGCTATGTACTGGGACTGTCAAGAAAAAAAAAAGGATGGTAAGAGAAAAAAGGGAAGGACTGAAGGACCAGTAATGGACCTGTGATCCTAGCACGCAGGCTGAGGCCAGCAGAGTTACATGTAGAGTTATACACACCTAGCCAGAAGAAAGAAACAGAAAAAGAACGAAATAAACAAAACTGAAACAAAAGAGGAATGTAGAGGAGAGATTACTAAAATTACTAACATTTTTACCAACTAATACAGACTGAGTTTATCATTAATTTTCATTCTAGGTGCCAGTTTGCAACAAATAACAATATGAACAATGTAACAAAACATTCAGAGCAAACAAATAAAAAAAGCCCATTTAACATCTCAAAAAAGAAGCTAATGCTACAATCTGCATGGCTCCCCAAAATTCTTATGTTGAGAATATGCCCCCTAATGCACCAGTGTCTGCAAGTGGAGCCTAATAGGAGGTGCTTGGGTCTTGTGGGTTCCACACTCATGAACTGATTCGTGACACAACAGAAAGAAGTTGAAGGCGGGGTTGCTCTTCTGCTGTCTGCCCTGCTGACATGCAGCATCCCTCCCATCTAGAGAGTGCTGTATTCAAAGGACCATGCTGTGATCAGAGGCCAAACTCTAACAAGACATGGATTGACATTATTGGTCTTGGGTTCCTCGGATACCAGAACTATAAAAACTAAATTTGTGTTTCTATGAATTAACCAGTCTCAGGCATTCTATGATAGCAGAACAAAATAAACGAGGATAGATACCAGATTTAGGATCACTCTTCACTTCAGTCAGTACCTTGAGAGAAAAGCTGGCAAGGATAAGAATGAAAAAAAAAAAAAAAAAAGGCATCCACATTGCAGCAGTCTTAGCCTTTAATTTTGGAGACAAGCAGTACCCTCATTAGAAGCATTTGTAGATAAGAAACATTTATTTCTAGTCCTAAGTTTTTGGGGGTCTTTTTTGTTTGTTTGTTTGTTTTTTGTTTTGTTTTCATTTGAGGAAAAGGCTGCTCTTTCCACATGGTTATAGGTGTCGATTTTCATGAAGTTTTTTGTTCTTTGGAGTCCCCACAGACAGCCCTATGGAAAGGAAAAGATGGTAAACTGAGGAACTCAGGCACACTGAAAATTTTTCTAATTCAAATTCTCTCACCATGGCCATCCTTACTAATTTCTATGGCTTGATTTGATGTTTGATTGCTGGAAGACTTTTCTCCAAAGCAGGAAATCATTAGGGAAGTGCTGACTTGAGGGAAAAAAACAGGGATAAGGAAAGGATGTTTACCCAGCCAAGGAGGAAGCCTGTGACTAGGGAACAACCTGGGAACAGTGCCTCAGGTTTATCTGGCCGACTGATACTGCCATGAACACTTCCTGTCTCTTTCTTAGAAACAGTAATTGACTCAGACATAATAAGTGGGTAAGAAATATAACTTTGAGGAAAGTCTCATTGGTTGTGATCAACAACTAAAAGTTCATAACCAACAGGTATCTCTCAACTTTACAAGATGTTTTCGTAAGACTCTAAGTTACACAAATTCTAAATACCTCACTCCCAACTACTCATAACATTACCCTTCAGCATACAGACCACCCTAGATGAAGATAACTAAATTACAGCACGGAAATCAATGGTATCAGCTAGTACATTGAAGGTGGTGCTCCTCCGTGCAGAGGCAGCATGCAAAGAGTTTCTTTGGACTTCCTAGGAAGAAGTGATCTTTCTCCATCTCCAATTGTACAAATGGTAAGGACGGCACAGAGTGTTTTTTCTGACCCTACTGACAGACATGCCACTTTCTCGAGAGCACAACACTAACTTGCCAGGCTAGAGAAGAGGCCAACCCCCATGTCTGTTTCTCTGGAGTGGAGGCTGGCTCCTCACCGCCCCCACCCCCAGCATACACTCACCCTCCTCCTTTTGCTTGACAAGTACAGGGGTTTAACTGACGAAACAGAAAAATGGAGCCTATAATCTTACATGCTGACGTTATCCTTCTGATATACATAGAGTCTTTCCCCTTGAACCGAGTTACCTCCTCTTCTGTCCTCACTGCCAGCCCAATGACAAACACCCCCCACTCTGAACTCTGAGCATCTGTTGTGCCGGCAGGTGTCCTTAGCTCACTGCCAATCTGTTTACACTATGCTCTAGCTTAGAAGGTCTTATTAGCTTCCTCTCACTGAAAACTGGTGTCTTAACGTGTTGAACCTTGTCAGTTGCCTTTCTGTGTGGCTTTTTTCTCTGACCTGTTTTCCTCTGGCTGCCCTGAACTTCTCATTTTGCCCTATCACCTCATCTCTGCTCTTTAACTTCTTCTCTGCTGTCTCCTGCAAGTGGGTGCTCCCTCCTGCTTGGCTCAGTTTTGCAAGCGCCTCCTCCTTTAAGCAGTATCTCTGAGGCAAAGACTTCCTGACTGACTTGGAGTGGGGGCCTACAGCATCCTCTCCTATTAAATGGAAATCATATCTTGTACATCTTATGGAAACAGTTGTAAAAGTAATCAGAATATAGCCTTTCTGCAGGAAGGAACCATTCTCTCATGTTGCCCAGGAAAGCTGGTTAACCAGCTTAGGGCAATGCATTAGCTCCAGGGTCCTTGAGAGACCCTGTCTCAAAAACTAAGATGGTGCACACACACACATGAACATGCATGCACTACACATACAGTAAGACTGATAGTAGTCATAGTAATGAAAACACTGGAAGATGGAAAGCTCTCTCATGTTTAATAAACCGAAGTGATACTGTTAAAATGACCATATTATTCAAAGCGATCTACAATCTTAATGCAATCCCCATCAAAATCCCAATAATATCATTCATAAAAATACAAAAAAAAATGATCCTGAGGTTCTTATGGAAAAACAAGACACCAAATAGTCAATGAAATACTGAACAAAAGCTACATTGGAAGTATGATAAGACCTAACTTCTAATTATGGAACTATGTGGACAAAATAGCATGGGGCTGACATAAAACCAGACCAAGGGAATGCAATGGAAGATCATATTACAGCTATCTGGTTCTTGCTAAAGGTGCCAACTTTAAACTTGATAAGAAGAGCCTGCCTCTTCATCAAGTGGCGTTGTGAACACTGGAGAGTCAGACACCAAAGAAAAAAACTATATGCCAGACTCTCAGACTATGCAAGCATCAGCCTAAAGGTGACCAGTGACCTTAAGGTAAGACCTGAACTTGAAACAACCAGTGGAAAACGCAGGGATACCCATCAAGAGTTGGGCACAGACAAGGGCTTCCTCAAGAGGAAGATCTGCAGATGCCCCAGAAATAAAACCAAAAGTTGACCAATGAGGTTGATAAATTACAACAAAGAAACAAGCAACAATCTATCGGCATGCCGCCTGTGGAATGGGAGAGACTCTGCCCACTGTTCACCTGACAGGGGACTACCCAAAATTTAAGTTTAAGAACTTAAAAATCCAAGCACGGCTGATGGAAGAAACAGCTCTTAACGTAAAGGTACAAAAGAGGTGGTTTATGCTGGAGCCAAATACTAGAGACCATGGTCCAGGAACACAGATTAGTTCCCCAAATGACATGTTCTAATGATGTGATAATTTCATGAATTTTTTTATAGTAACAGAACAAAGAAAGCTGTAAAACTTTTCAAATATACTGATGAATATAGTCAATAGGCACATTATAGCAGAGCAGAGAAAACTCTACTATAGACCTTAGATGCTGAAAACTTTCTTAGCCCTTTTATTGATGGAAATTAGGGGTCTGGTCCTACATTCAAAAGAATCTACCTAAAGATCACAAAAGATGTTCAATCCTTGCCTTGGTTTACTTTCTATTGCTGTGATAAAGACCATGGTCAAAAACAACTTGGTGAGGAAAGATTTTGTTTCATCTTACAGCTTATAGTCCATCATGAAGGGAAGCCAGAGCAGGAAAGAACCCAGAGGGAGGAACTGAACCAGAGACCATGGAGGAACACTGCTCACTGGCTTACTCTACCTGGCTTGCTCAGCTACCTTTCTTATACACCCCAGAACCACCTGCCCAAGAGTGGCCCCACTCACCCAATGTGGGAGGGCTGGACCGTCCCACATCAAACCAACTAGGACACTTCCTCCCTGCTGGCTAGCTTTCACAGCGCTGAAAGATGCTGCTGGAAAAGAGACCTTACCTATCACTGGAACCTGAATGTTGTAATACCATCCTACCAGGCAAGATGTGCCCACTGGTACAATAATAGCAGGACTGTTATGGGGATAACTGTCATATTTCTATTGTACATTTCATTGTACATGTGTATGAAATTTAAAAAAAAATTTTAATGGTACAAAGAAACCGAAATATTTGCATGGCTTTTTTCTATGGCCTAACAAAACAAGTCACCTTCAGAGACTAGAGAGATAGCTCGACGGTTAAGAACACTTGTTCTTGCAAGAGGACCCACTTTGTGGCTCATAACCATACACAACTCCAGTTCCAGGGGACTCAACACCCTTGCCTGACCTCCATAGGCACCAAGCTCACAAGGGGTGCACACAGATACATGCAGACCAACACTCATACACATAAAATAAATCTTTTTTAAAAAGTTAAAAAAGAAGTCACCTGCTGCTTTAGATATAGATGATAGATAGGTAGATAGATAGATGATAGATAATAAATTGATGACAAAAGATGGATAGATAAATGGGTAATAGATGATATATATAGATAGATGATTGATAGATGATAGATATAGATAAATAGATGTATAGATGATAGATAGATGATAGGTAGATGGATGATAGGTATAGATAGACAATAGATAAATGGATAATAGATGATATATAGATAGATGATAGATATAGATAAATAATAGATGTATAGAAGATAGATAGATAGATAGATAGATAGATAGATAGATAGATAGATAGATAGATGGATGGATGATAAGAGAAGCAAAGATAAGATAAGCTGGGTAACAGGCCAGTAACCATACTAAAATCCCTTGACTGTACTGTGATCTAGCCCTGTAATTTATTTACTGAGCAATAAATTCCTATTTCTGTTCAAACTAATTGGATTTGTTTGTGTTATTTACAACAGAATATTAATAATCAAAAAAGAATAAAAAGAAAAATAAAGTTTGAATTTTTCCACTAAACCAGGCATGGTGGCATAACATCTGGAAACTCAAGGCAGCTGAAAAAGAAGAATCCCCAGTTCAAGTACATCCTGGAGTACAGAGAGAGTTTGTGGCAAGATAGAAAGATCCTCAAAACCCAACAACTAAGTACATGGATAATACAATGAAGAATAAGTTTCTGGGCTCAGCCTTTAAGAGCACTTTGCTCTTCCAAAGGACCCAGGTTCAAATTCCAGCACCCACATGGGAGTTTGAAACTGTCTATAATGGCCAGGCATGGTGGTGCATGCCTTTGATCCTAGCACTTGGGAGGCAGAGCCAAGTGGATCTCTGTGGGTTCAAGGCCAGCCTGGTATACAGAGTGAGTTCTAAGACAACCAGGGTTAAACAGAGAAACCTTGTCTCAAAAAAACAAAAAAAAAAGAAAAGAAGAAAAATAAGTTTCCCCACTAAAAGTCAACTGTGCTCTTTTAGTATTTGATACTAAGTTTAGATTTTTTGTTTGTTTGGGTTTATTTTTTGAGACAGGGTCTCACTATGTAGTTTTTGCTGTTCTGGAATTCACTATGTAGACCAGGTTGGTCTCAAAATCACAGAGCTCTGCCTCCCTTTGCCTCCCAAGTGCTAAGATTATAGGCATACATTACTATGCCCAGCTTTGAGTTAGATCCCGAGTGTCCCTCCAAAGCCAAGTGTGCAAGACTTGGTGCCCTGTCCACGGCACTTATTGGTATGCTGTGAAATCCTTAGGAGGTGGAACATAGAAAGGATCATCACGGAGATGTGCTCAAAGAGGCCCTGGGACTTAGCCTGTGTTCTGCCTTTCCTCCCTGATCCCATGGAGTAACTTTCTCAGCCGTATCCTGCCATCATGTTGTGCTGTATTTCCACAAGTCAACCAAACCAAGTGGCTTCCAAAACTGAATGTCAAATGAAGCTTTACTCTTTACTCTTTACATTGGTTATCTCCGCCGTTTGTTACAGTAGCAGAAAACCAACACAGTATTTTTCCCTTAATTCCTGGATGCTGGATTACTTGGTTCACTAATCTTTTTCTATGCATATTGTATACATACTTATGAGAGGAATAAAAATTTTAGAGACCCCCGTGGCAGACAGTGGAGTCAGGCCAGCCACGCTCCAGGAACTAGCTAACCACAAAGCTGATAGTAAAGTAAGATTAAATTCATTCCTGAGATGTTTCCTGCTGACTAACTAATGGGCTGGTACATTCCACCTGCATTTCACCTCCCCCCTTGGGTTGTGGTAAACAATGGGCTGGTCTGGTACTTTCCACTTGTATTTCCCCTCACCCCCTTGGGTTGTGGTTTAAATAGCCAACTCTCCCCCAAATTGGGGTCAAGGCTCCTACCCCTGCGTGGGATATGAATGGCATCCTCAGTGCACTGACCCCCCCCCCCGAAATAAACCTCTTGCGATTGCATCAAGAAGGTCTCTTGCGAGTTTTTGGGTGGCCGTGATATCCCCAATGTTGGGAGCTAGGAGAGGGACTTCCCTCCCCCGGGTCTTTCACTTATACACCACAATTCTGTACTTTTATTTAACATAATTATTTAAGCATTTCACAAGTAATGAAAAAATTCTTTGTGGATATCACTGCTCATGAATATGCAATATCATGTGCTGCCATGTAATGATGTTATAATTCTATTGTTCCATTGTAGAACAGCTCATCTCCAGCTTCTATTATAAATTACAATAGTAAATGCTGAGATGATCTCTTTGCAGTTAGGATTATCCTCTTCCTGTGCAATCTCAAGAAATTTATTAGACAAAAGTATATAACCATTTTTAATGTCTCTGATAAAACTTTGACTAATTCACTTTCAAAAAGTTGTAAACTAATAAATTAGCCTTAGCAAGAATCCAAATTCATTCTCCATGCCTACATTAAATATTGCTACTTTAGAATGTTTAATGAATTACATAGTAGAAAACGGTAGACGCAAAATGTGCCTTTGCTGTTTCAATGTTTACTTATTTTTTAAAAAAAGCATATGCTAGATACAGAATTCATTTATTCTCTCCTCTGTGTGACGTGTCTCCTCATACCCTTGCCTATGAGTGGGTTTATTGTTATGTGTTTGGCCCTTTCATATGTTAGGCACATGAACTTGTCACACATATTTCAAATAACTTCAAGTCTACTCATTGTCTTATAATTTTAGGCTACTTTTAATTACTGTTTTTATTTTTGACAGTCTCATACATGAGTGGTATGTTTCCATTAGATGTACTCTTTCTACCCCTCCTCCAACTCCTCAGGTGTCCTCGCCTCTCAAATTCATGACCTCATCTTCTATAATTATTCTGTCTCTTCACACTCTCACTCTCACACACAGAGACAGAGAGACATAGAAAGAGAGAGAAGCACAGAGAGACAGAGACAGACAGACATACGACCTCCTGAGCCCATTTAGTGTTGCTCTTATGTCCATTTGTTTAGGGCGGACCACTAGGACTGGATAGCCTATGCAGGAGCTCATCCCTGGAAAGACTAACTTACCCTCTCTCAGCAGCCACTGATTGCCAGGAGCTCTTCACCTAGGGGTGGGGCCCTATGACATTCCTCTAATTCTTGCTGGCATGTCAGTTGCTGTTGTTATTATGCAGGTCTTGTTTGTCCAGTTTTTAGAGGCAGTAAAACTACATTTTTAAAAAATTATATAGCCATATCTATCTAGCTTTTCTTGTACAGTGGTTCTCAACCTGTGGGTCGTGACCCTCTGAGGATTGCATATCAAATATTTAGAGCACAGGTCATAACAGTAGCAAAATTAAAGTTATGAAGTAACAATGAGAATAATACTATTGTTGGAGTCACCACAACATGAGGAACTGTATTTAATGGGTCTCAACTTTAGGAAGGTTTAAAACCACTGGTCTACATATTTTATTCTCTGATCCAGAGATTTCATGATGAGTTTTATTTAACTGTTGGAGTGATTTTTTTTAAGTCTCGCTTTGTATACCTGGCTGGACTAGAACTCCCTATGTAGACTAAGCTGACCTAGAATTCACAGAGATACTGAATGCTGGAGATCACAGCCTCCTGAATGCTGGGAGTTGAAGGCATACTTTTAAACTGTTTATTAATAACTCTAAACACCTTCCAATCCACCAACCCAAGGCAGGAAAGGATGGATATAGGCCTCCTAAGTTGCAGGTCCTTGAGTCCCTGGGCTAACTTGTCAGCAGTCTAGGCAAATTGGCATACACAGGAACAGATGCAATCAACAATAGAGACACAGAAAACAACATAAACAGCCAGGAACACCAACAAGGACAGCCAAAGAAGCAAACTGATTACAACAGTTGCCCCACCCCCGTTTGGGGCTTCCATCTCTTCAGCCCATCCTGGGCCTCTGTCTTCATCAGCAAAAGCAGCAGTAAGTAAGTCTCAGGAGAAGCAAGTCTCTAATTGTTGTCTGGAGCCTTTCAGAGCAAAACAGCGATGAGAAGCAATGCCAAGCAAAAAGCCCCTCTGGGTTTCCAGGGGCTCCTCTTTATGCCTGCACAAGGAACCTCTTCTTCTTCTTCTTCTTCTTCTTCTTCTTCTTCTTCTTCTTCTTCTTCTTCTTCTTCTTCTTCTTCTTTTAAAATTTATTTATTGCTTCAGGTTACATCTCCATCACAGTACCCTCTTTCCACCCCCCCACCCAGTCCCGCCCTCCCACCCTCTACCCCCTATCCCTTCCATCCCACTCCTCTGGAGTGCAGTGTCCCTACATAACAGTCCACTGCCCCAGTTCAACAGTCATATGAGGGCTAAGAGCCTCCTCATACACTGGGGGCCTACAAGGCAGCACCACTAGGGCAAAGTGTCTCACTGACAGGAAAAAAAGTCTATGTTCATGTTCCCTTTGGTGCATTGGTTGTAGTATAGTTATCCTGTACTATATGGCTAAAATCTGACTATAAGTGAATAGATGCCATATGCATCCTTCTGAGCCTGGGTTAGCTCACTCAGGATGAGCTTCTCTAGTTCCATCCATTTGGCTGCAAATTGCATGATTTCGTTGTTTCTGATAGCTGAGTAATATTCCGTTGTGTAGATGTACCACAGTTTTTAAATCCATTCTTCAGTTGAAGGACATCTGGGTTGTTTCCAGTTTCTAGCTATTACAAATAAGGCTGCTATGAACATAGATGAAGAAACTTCCTTGTGATTTGGTGAGGAGTCATTTGGATGTATACCCAGAAGTGGTATGGCTGGGTCCTGAGGCAGAGCTATTCCAAGTTTTCTAAGATATCGCCAGACTGATTTCCACAGTGGTTATACAAGCCTGCCCTCCCACCAGCAATGGAGGAGGGTTCCCCTTTCTCCACACCCTCGCCAGCATATGCTGTCTTTTGAGCTTTTGATCTTAGCCATTCTGACAGGTGTGAGATGGAATCTTAGAATCGTCTTCAGTTGCATCTCTCTAATGGTTAAGGATGCTGAGCATTTCTTCAAGTGTCTCTCAGCCTTTAGGAAGGAATTCCTCCTTTGTGAATTCTCTGTTTAGCTCTGTTCCCCATTTTTTTTTTTTTTTTTTTTTGGTTTTTCGAGACAGGGTTTCTCTGTGTAACAGCTCTGGCTGTCCTGGACTTTCTCTGTAGACCAAGCTGGCCTTGAACTCACAGAGATCTGCCTGCCTCTGCCTCCCAAGTGCTGGGAGTAAAGGCGTGCACCACCACTGCCCGGCTGTTCCCCATTTTTTGATTGGATTATTTGGTTTCTTGGCATTTAATTTCTTGAGTTCTTTGTAAATTTTGGATATTAGCCCTCTGTCAGATGTGGGGTTGGTGAAGATTTTTTTTCCCAATCTGTAGGCAGCCGTTTTGTTTGAATGACAGTGTCTTTTGCCTTACAGGAGCTTTTCAGTTTCATGAGGTCCTATTTATTGATTGTTGGTCTTAGGTCCTGAGCTGTTGGTGTTCTGTTCGGGAAGTTGTCACCTGTGCCAATGAGTTCAAGGGTTTTTCCAACTTTCTCTTCTAGTAGATTTAATGTGTCCGGCCTTATGTTAAGGTCTTTGACCCACTTGGACTTAAGTTTTGTACAAGGTGATAAGTATGGGTCTAATTTCATTCTTTTACATGTGGACACCCAGTTGGAGCAGCACCATTTGTTGAAGATGCTGAAGGATGCCTTCTAATTGGTCAAATTCATTCATACCCTCCACACAAAGTACTTCCTGTTGACCACGATCGAGATCTCTCCAAGGAGTCTGTCCATCAAAGGATGTAAATATGTTCCCCGCATGTGACAGTCTTCCAGATGGCAAAACATCACATGCTCTTTCTTCAGGATGTTTTGTATGCCTCTTTCACAAGTCTGTTCTTCATTGGTGTACAAAGCTCCCCCACATCCCATATTTGAGACCAAAACAAACCAAACAAAAAAACCCCATTCATTTAACACAACCTTGCTTCCAAAGAAATCTGAACCTCCACAACAGGGAGTAAAGGTGTGCAAGGTCATACATGGCAAATGTTTTTGCTGTTGTCGTTGCCCCAGAATTTGAATTTGCTATGTTTGAGGATGTCCTTTAACTTCTGTCCCCGCTTTCTCCACTTCCCAACTGCTGAGCTTCCTGGTGTTCAGTTTCTGAGCCCAGTCCTGAGCCCAGGACTTCCTGTGTGTTAGGCAAGTGCTTTGCGAACTGAGCTACATCCCCCAGCCCCACTTGCACATTACTTTCCTGAACTATTTGCACATTTGCTCAGGCATTCCTGAGGAAAAGACTGTAATAAGTGGGATACATAAGATTGTAGACTCTAATTCTAAGCAACCTGCTATAACCTGCCTGCTTGGTTGGCTGTGGTTTTGTAGCCAAGTAAGGCCAGTTGTTTATCCCACTATCCCACCCATGAAGCACTTTTCCTTTCTTTCTTTTTAGAAAGTCTCTTGCTCTGCAGCCCTGGCTAACCTGGACTCCGATGTAGACCAGCAGCGCTTATATCACGTACCAACTTTAGTGGAGACACATTTATGCTTGCTTCATACCGTTGCAAACTCTCCTTTCTGTACCATGTTAAGGAAACCATATCTTATTTTTAATTCTTATCTTTTATGGTCAACGTTTAATTTAAAACATTTTACCCATGTCTTAAATAAAGAATCCTTAACATTGACTCAGCCTCATTCAGCTGGTATAAACAAGCTCCTTCTGCAAGACACTTGTCAAGAGCTTGTCCAGCTGAACGATGGCTAAGGCGTTTCCTCATATTTCCTGTTAACAGCCAGACTCTCTGTCATAATACACACTCAGTGTCATACTTTCCAAGGAAGATTTTCCACAAGACCGTGAACATTCAAGCAAAAGATCCTGTGAACAATCTGGTCCCCAAGTGTCTCAGACCTAGCAGGGGAATGGCCATGAGGATTCTTGCTCTCCACAGCATGGGCTTTTGTTACAGGGTCTAAGAGCTGTGGCTTTGAACATGTTAGCTTCTCTTACACCCAACTTTCCTACCAATCAACTTGGTCAATGGTATTTAACTTATAAAATGTCATGAGGATTAAATAAAATAATACCTTTTAAGTGCCTCAATAATATTATTGTTATTTTTTTTCATTGTCATATGTCTGATACATTGTAGATGCTGAATAAATATTTGCTGAGTGAATAAGTGGCCTCCTCGGAAAGGAAGCCAATGATGAAATGGAAAGTTTCACGGGGGTTTCTAAACTGGGTGATTTAAGGCCAAACAATAAATAGGAAATGATAGCTCAATATTTTAACCTGTGAGGGCCTAATAATAGTGCCTTTGTTGGTCTATTAACAAATATTTTGTGTGACTACACCTTAGTAGACCTCAGCCCCGTCCCTGGGCACAGTTACAGAATATGTCCTGACCCCTAAATCTTTGGATGCAAATAAAGGAACTCAGCCCAAGTTCAAAAGAGAAATTGTATAAAACTCTAGGAGCTCTTGTCTCAGATATCCCATGAGTAAAAACAGGAAAACCGAGGAAATCTCCTCTCCCCTCTCCACCTCTCTTCCTCCTTCCCTCCCACACTGGCCCTCTTCCCCCATTTATTTCTCTGTAGCCCAGCCTCTTTTCTCTACACTGCATAGTAGAAGATAGCTACCCATGAGTTTTAAGTCTGCGTGGTTTGTGTTTGTTCTGATTCATGCTCATGGAGGAATCTGGCTGACCCAGTTTATTAGTCTGTCTGGAAAATCTATAGCAAAATTCTTCAGTGAGTAATTTATAAGGCATAGAAAACAGCTATTCATAGCTGGAAGTGGTGGCGCATGCCTTTAATCTCAGCACTCAAGAGGTAGAGGCAGGTGGATCTCTGTGAGTTCGAGGCCAGCCTGATCTACAGAGTGAGTTCCAGGATAGCCAGGGCTACACAGAGAAACCCTGTCTCAAAAAAAGAAAGAAAGAAAAGAAAAGAAAATAAAGATGCCAGTGTGAGACCAAGTCCTTCTTGCCGGCCAATACCCCATAGCAGAGGCTGCCACAGGGAAGAAAGGCAAAAGAATAAAAAGAATGGCTCCCAGGATGAACCTGTTAATTCTTTCATTAGAACAGAACCAGTGTGACTGAGTCATCTGGTTAAGACTCTGCCTCTTAATATTCTTAACAATGGGAACCAAATCTCAGTGGGACCTTGGAGAGCACATTCAAACTGGCACCAAGCCTACTTCAAGTGCCCACTTGAGACCATTTGAAGGTCTTTAGGAGAAGCAAGCCTCTCTGCATCTCAAGGGTTGCCTGAAGAGCAGTGCCAGGAGGCTGCCCACTGCTGAGAGAGAGATATGAAAACATCCAGCAGTTCCAGCAAGCGCCCACAGATCACTAACTCTGACCACAAACTGAACCATGGGTTAACTTGTTAAAATTTTTCATTCTACAATTTCATAAATGCACATATTGTATTCTGATCAAATCTACCCCCTGGCCTATCTCCTCTAACTCCTCCCCTATACCCTTCACCAGTTTTGCCTCCCAACTTCATATGTTGAGCTTTTAAACCCAGTGAGTCCTCTTACTGCTCCTATATGTGCATGGGTGTAGGGGCCACGTGTCTGAAGAAGACTGATTCCAAGGACCCATCGACTGTCCGGTGCCAACAGTGTCTCAGCTGAGGGTGGAACTTCTTGGGTCTCTGCCCACCCACTTCAGATAAACCTTTCATTCTACCCAGCAATTCTTTGACAAGATTACAAAGTTAATAAAGTAAAGAGGGCCAGGCATGGTGGTGCACATATTTAATACGAGCAGAGGCAGGCAGATCTCTGTGAGTTCAAGGCCAGCTTGGTCTACAAAGTGAGTTCCAGGACAGCCAGGGATACACAGAGAAACCCTGTCTCAAAAACCTAAATAGATAGATAGGTAGATAGATAGATAGATAGATAGATAGATAGATAGATAGATAGATAGATAGATGTGATAAAAAAAAAGTGGGGGAGTCTCTGAACTTTTATTACTTCACTTATTTTTAAAAATAATTTGTTGTTGAGTGGGGAAGTTGTGGAATATGCCTTTAATCCCAGCACTTGGAAGGAAAAGGCAGGTGGATCTCTTTTATTTGAGGACAGCCTGGTCTACAGAGTGAGTTACAGGACATCCAAGACTACACAGGGAAATCCTGTCTCAAAACAAACAGACAAAAATTGTTTTTATGTAGTAAATTTTGTTCAAAAACATGTTTATTTACAGGAAAATCCACAAGTGTGTGTGTGTGTGTGTGTGTGTGTGTGTGTGGCGAGGGTAAAACCCAAACTTGTAAAAGAAAAAAATAGTAACAACAGTAAACATTCTTAAAACCTAGATATGTCCCAATATTCCTAAGGAAATACCTCCTGAATATGACTTGAGATCAGACGTAAATATTTCCACTTTGGTCCCTGCAGGCAGGGTGACCTGCTAGTGTCTGGAGCCCTGTTTGCAATTCTTCTCAACCACTCCTGGCTCAGCAAGTAGCAGGAGTCAAGGTTACAGTCAAGACCTTACTCTTGGGCCTCCCTCCATCACGGAATTTTTGGAACCCTCCTCATTCTCTCCTCAATAATAGACTATCTCAAGATAGTCTATTTCAAGATTTATTTTCTATAACTTTTATCTAGTTCAAAGAAAGGGCATGCCTTCTTAGGGCCACCCACCATCCCCAAATTCCTTCCTTTTCTTTCTGCCGGAGTGTTAGCACATGTCCTATGCCAGCCAAGCCGAAGCAAGCCAGCAGCAGTCTTCCTTTCCCACTCATTATAAACAATGCTCTGAGCAAAGTACACGTGGCAAACTCTGAAGGAGCCTGAAAAGTGAACAGATAGGCACACAGGACTGAAGCCAGAAGCTGACACACAGCCTATCTGAGTGTCCGGGGCGTGTTTGCCTTCTTCACCTCCTGGTCTTAAGCCAAAGGCAGTTCAGATTCTGGCACCGTGTGGACTATCATGAAAGCTGCAGAAATCACCTTCACGAACCATCAGGCCACGAAAAATAGCCTCTGCATCAGTAATGGCAATATAAACCTCTGACTTTCTTGACTCGCTTTCCTGCCTCCCGGTCCTGCCTCCAGGGGTCCTGAGTCATGACCGCCTCTGCAGCCGGCACCATCCTCTGGCGACTGGCACTCCACACTTCTCCAGTTCCCAAAGAAAGCTTGCCCTAAGGGCCTGAGAGTAAGACGGAGGGTGGTGACTTTCAAACCGCTCAAGATAACCTAAGGTTTCTTTTTCTTCTCTCTTACTGCTTTACTCCAAACCACCTCTGGTAGCACAAAAAACGGTCCCAGAGTTCAGGGATTACAACTGTCAGAGAGACCCCACCACCACCACCACCAGCAACAGCCTTCTCTCCAGAAGAACCAGGGAAGGGAGAATCCTGGGAGCTGGAGAATGCAAGGAAGTGCCCAAGGAGCGTGCTGTAAAAAAGGTCCTTTTCACTCTGTAATGGTCCCTTGGTAATTGTCAGACTCAATTTCGGGCTGTCCAACACGGAATAGCTTCAAGGTCGCAGACCCAACTACCAAGTAAATGCCACAAGGGACCCACAGAACGGAAGGTAGTAACTGCCAGTCCTCAGAGCAGGAACTCACAAAGGAACCACACCCACAGAGGAGGACACACCCTTTGTAATTTAAATCTAGGCCAGTTAACTTTCTGCTCACACAGACAGTAACGTTCACTTGAGGATTTTTTTTTTTTTTTTTTTTTTTTTGGTTTTTCGAGACAGGGTTTCTCTGTTTAACAGCTCTGGCTGTCCTGGACTCGCTTTGTAGACCAGGCTGGCCTCGAACTCGCAAAGATCCGCCTACCTCTGCCTCCCAAGTGCTGGGATTAAAGGCGTGCGCCACCACTGCCCGGCCACTTGAGGATTTTAAGAGAACCCAAAATCTTGCTTCACAATACCCAAACGTGCTAGATCCAACACAGAGTTCCAAGCCAGCCCCCTGGCAGGAGGACTACGCAGGGACCATGGCAGTTGGAGGACAACAAGGGCAACCCAATGAGACCTCCCTTTAAAGAAATAAAACATCATCTAATGTACTAAGAACCTGGGAAATCTTCCCAATTCAGAAGGAGAGAGAGACAGATACAGACAGACAAAGGGAGACAGAGACAGAGAATGTATTACCAAAAGATGTCCTAGTTTGGTTTCTTCTTGTTATGATAAAGACCATGACGAAAAGCACGCAGGGGAGGAAAAGGTTTATTTCAGCTCGAATGTCTTGATCACAGTAGCTCGTGGAGGGAGGTCAGGACAGGAAGTGAAGCAGAGATCATGGAGGAATGCTGCTTACTGGATTAATTCCCTTGTTCTCAGTCTGCTTTCTTATACAACACAGAACCACCTGCCCGCTCTCATGACGCTGGGGCCAACTCTCCTGCCCACTGCTGGTGGCAAGGGGCAAAGGTGAGGGAGGGCATGACACCTGTACCCATGCCACCACACAGCAGATATGGTGGGGCCAGCTCTCCTCCCTTCAAACCCTTGGGGCTGGCTCACCCTTGACTCTGCCACCAGGGCCAGCTCTACTGTGCTACCGAGGCATGGCGCAGGGCCTGCTCTCTTGAATGCTGTAGCCAGTGAGGGGCAGGGCTCGCTCTGCACAGCCCTTGGACATCAACATGGCCCCAGGTGGTAGCCCAGATCAAGCACATTGGCACAGACCCCTGCTGCTGCCTTGCCTTGGACCCACACGTGGCCCCCATCAGCAGCAGGGGCCAGGGCTTCACCATGGCCTCAGGTGGCAGGGAAGGGCTACTCACATCAGGTTGTTTCCTCACTACCCTCCCGTCTCTAGTTCTCCATCTCTTCATAGTGCTCAAACCCTTCTGCTTCTCTTTCCCATCGCTCCACAACATACTTGCACATTGTCGTGGCTCCCTCTACAGGCAGGCCACATGACTGCAGGCAGGGCTCTATTAATATATTCTTTAGAATTGGGTGAAGTGTTCTGTAAATGTCTGTTAGGTCCATTTGATTTGTGATGTTATTTAACTCCAGCATTTCTCTGTCTAGTTTTTGTCTGGATGCCCTGTGAATTGGCAAAGTGGGATATGGAAGTCACTATCGCTGCGTTAGGATCAATACATGATTTTAAATATAGTCATGTTTCTTTTATGAACTTGGGTGCCCTTGTGTTTGGCACATAAATGTTTAAAATTGTAATAAGTTCTTGGTGGATTTTTTCCTTCAAGGAGTGTGTAGGATACTTCCCTGTTTCTTCTGATTAGTTTTATCTGAAGACTATTTTATCAGATATTAAAATAGTTACACCTGCTTGATTCTTGTTTGTTGTTGTTGTTGTTGTTGTTGTTGTTGTTGTTTGTTTGGGGTTTTTTTTAATACCCTTTCCATTCCTTTACTCTAAGATCATGTTTGTCCTTGACGGTGAAATATGTCTCTTACATGCAGCAGAAAGATGGATCCTAGTGTCTAATTCAGACTGCTAGTTTTGTGTCTTTTTATTAGGGAATTAATACCATTAACATTGGTGTTTTATTAATTCCTGTCATTTTGTTGTGGTAGTATTTTTTCTTTCCTCTTTTGATTAACCCTTGTGGGATTATTTATTCCTGTGTTTTCTTGGGTATAGTTAACTTTCTTTTCATACCGAGGTTTTCCTTCTAGTGTCTTCTGTAGAACTGAATTGGTAGGACAAAAAAAAATTCTTTAAACTTGTTTTTATCATGAAATGTTTTTCTTTCTCCCTTGGTTGTGGTTGGTAATGTTTTCTGGGAATAATAGTCTTGGCTGATATCTTTCAAATATCAGTACAAGCCCTTTTGATTTTCAGAGCCTCCACTGAAAAGTCAGGCGTTATTCTAATGGTCCTGCCTTCAAGTGTGGATTAGTCTTTTTCTCTTGCAACTTTTAATATCCTTTCTTTGGTCTTCACATTTAGTATTTTGATTATTATGTGTCATGAGCACTTTCTTTTCTTGTCTTGTCTGTAAAAGTAACTTTTACTCACCTAATGTATTTGTCATCTCAGAGGCTTACTGCCTCTGTCTGCTAACCTAGGCCTAGTCCTGGAAGCTTCTAGCCTCTATACAATCTAAGCTAGGCCTAGAATGTTTTCAGCTTCTGAGATTTACTGCTGAATAAGATGACCCTTTCCTGTTCTTTCTGAACTCTTTGCTGGCTGGTTCTACTCAGCTGTCTGGCTCAAAACTCCTCTTCATACTGACTGATTCAAATTGATTTTTCTCAGCTTCTTACTTAACTGTTCTTCTTGGCCTCAAACTAACTAGCAATCTGCTCTAATCTTCTGGCTCCTTCTCATTCTCTGGCTTGTTCAGTCTTCACCTGTGTCTAACTGGTTCTCTCTATGCAACCTGTCTCTCTATACACCTGTCCTGGTAAAACTGCCTCCTCCCTCTCTCCTCTGCTCTTCTAAGTCCTCATTTTTCTGTCTGTCCTGATAAGAGTTGGACAGCTCCTGTCTCTGACTCATTCTGTCAAATCTTCCTCTGACTCGTCACTTTGTCTGCCCCTCAATTAGACATCACTTTCAAACCATGGTGCTTCCTTCCTTCTACAAACTAATTCTATCTTCATTGTTTAGGATTAAAGGTGTGTGCCAAGGGCGTGTCTGTATTACAGTGAGTGTAGCCACACTGCTCTGTTTAAATCCCTCTGCACTTATCTATTTCATGTTCTGCATACCTCTCGCTTCTTACTGGCCATCTCTTTAGATTTCAGGGCTGTTTTTTTCTATGATTTTGTTGAAAATATTTTCTGTACGTTCAACCTGGTTTTCTTCTCCTTCCTCCGTACATATTATTGTAGATTTTGTCTTTTCATAGTGTCCCAGATTGCCTGGGTGTTTTGTGCCTGGGTTTGTTTGTTTATTTGTTTGTTTATTTATTTATTTTAGATTTAACATTTTCTCTGACTGATCTATTTCTCCTATTTATCTTCAAAACCTGAAATTCTCTCCTCCATGTCTTTTAATCTGTTGGTGAAGCTTACCTCTGAGTTTTTCATTTCTAGTTTTATTTCAGTTTATTTTTTCTTTAGTGATATTATTTCTCCGTTAAATTCTATTTTCATGTCTTGAATTTTTCATTTCATTCAATGTGCCCTCACACTCTCCATTTGGGGACTTATTCATATCCTTTTAAAGTCCCTGAACATATTCATGATTGCTATTTTGAAATCATTGCCTTGTGCTTCAGCTAAATTGGTTTTCTCATGTTTTATCACAATAGAATCACCTCTGGAGGAGGTGGACGTCTCGATTATTCATGTTTTTGGTTTTGCACTGGGAAATAGGCATCTGGAATTATTTCATTTGTGTAATTTCTTGGTGTGGATATCTGTTCTTACTTTTGTTAGGTGGACATTTGGTTATTCGGTTGCTCTTGCCCTAAACTGACAGATTGTGGACCAGAATGACACTTGGTTTTCAGTCTTGTGTCGCTCTGGATTTTAGGCTTCAAACTGTCGCTAGTCCCATATCTGGTTGGAGTTCTGGGTTCAGAACCAAGCAGCTGTAGATTGGTGCAGTGGGTTGGGTGGATGGCTGTCAGGTGGGGGGAAAGGGAACTGATTGTGAAGTTGTCCTAAGGAGGATTTGGGGTCCAGATCCATGAAGAATGGTAGAGGCAGAACTAGGGGTACCTGGCTCTGGGTGAGGGTCAGCTGAAGGGGATGATGGTTAGCCAGGGGGAGGGACTAGGGCAGGTGGGCAATGGCAGATCTAACTACATAGGAGAGACAAGTATGGAGGAGGGAAAGAAGCGCCACTTCAAACATAGAGTTCTAATACAGTTTATCCCCCTCTCAATCCCAAATGTTTCTCCAGAAGTAAAAATAGAAGTCGTGCACAACATTGGAGTGGATCTTTATTTGTAGAAAATAATGACTAGCAAATGATTTAAAAGCCAAAGCCTCTAGCATCCTTATCAAAGAGAATCTTCCAGAACCTAAATTTGAAAGCAAAGCAACGTGTGCCCAGGTGTCATTTACTCTTTTTCTAAACCTTTAAACTGTTGCACTTAGTCACCTTTCCCTTAAGGGAAAGTTTACCATTGTGAGTCACTTATAACTCTTTTTTTAAACATAATTTACACAAAAGATTTTTATTAATGAATGTAAACTAAATCATTTGAAAGCATCATTTTGTTTTTAAATTTCCAAAACATCTCTTGGCTTTAAGGATCAGTTTGAAAATATTCAAATCTGGGGTTTGAGTGGTATGTACTTGACTAGTGTGTGGAGGCTCTAGACTTAATTACAAATACCACCATATACCCACTACATATACCCACTGCATATACCCACTGCATATACCCACTGCTCACAGACAGAAGGATCAAAGAACTACAGAACTGTGGGAAGCCAGGGAGACCTACTCACTACCTTAGTACACACTGAGAGCCAGGCAGTCTGTGCCAAGTTGACCCTTCAAAGGCCTGCACTAATCAAGGTCTTGGGCTAAGTGTATTTAACCAGCTCCTATGGTAGAGATAGCAAAGGGCTTTGCTATCTAAAAGAGTGTAGAGAACCACCTGTATTTTAAGATTATTTTTGTTTTTTGTTTTGTGTGTGTGTGTGTGTGTGTGTGTGTGTGTGTGTGTGTGTGTGCGCGCGCATATTTATGAGCACCATGTGCATACAGTGCCTGCAGAACCCAGAAAGGGACATCGGATGCCCTGGAACCGAAGTTACAGGTAGCTATCCAGTGAGGGTTCTGGCAACAGAGCCCAGGTCCTCTCTTAGAACAGCAAGTGCTCTTCAACACGAAACCATCTCCCCTCCCACCTGTAGTTCTTGGAAAACAAAGATCAACCCGGGAGCCTCGATTCTTCCTCCACCTTGTTGGTGCTCATGGAAAGAATGGGGCCAGTCCCTCTGTGCTTTACATTTCGGGCTGAAATTACTTTTGGGAGGAGAATTCTGTGTGTGTTGTAGAAAGCACACTCATCCTTCTCCTTGGTAGGAAGGGTGAAGCTACCCATTAGAACAGGGACCGGGTGCTTAAAACCACAGGGCGCCTAAGTGAGATGGTTCTTTAGATAAGAATGAGTGTTGTAGAAACTGAAGTGATGGAAACTGTGAATACAAATGGGATTCAGGAGGCCTCTGGTTTTGAAGCACAAGTCAAGAACCTCCAGAGGATTCAGAGGGGAAGGAACTTCAGCCTTAACAGGCAGCTGCACCTAGTCTAAGGAGAACATGTCTCATATACAGATTTTCACCCATGGAAAAATAGAGAGGATTGGAATGAGACCATGTCAGAAAGTCTCCTATCCAGGAGGCCTTGAGGAACAGGGAACAACCTACATAAGGAGGTGGACAGAATTTCCCTAGCTGGAAGGAAGAGCGTGAGCACACACACACACACACACACACACAGAGAGAGAGAGAGAGAGAGAGAGAGAGGTGCACAGTAGGGAAGGAGCCAGTGAGTATCAGCCCAGATAGAATAGGACCTCGATGTGGGACCACATTCTCTGAGAGAGCTCTACTGGGGAGAAGTCTTGATGGATGTAAATTGTGAATCTCAAATGAGGCAGGTGTAGGGAGTTAGATTAATACAAATTAGGTTAGTAAATATCTAGGGGTTTCTGATACAGTCTCTTGATTCGGGGCATGAAGATCAACTTGGCTGTGAGCAATTAGCTTATCAGCTTGTTGAAAAACAAGGATGAAGCCAGGTGCAAAACAGGAAAGACTTAATGGACTGAAAAACAAGGTTGAAGTCAGAAAAACAGGAAAGACATAATGGACTGAAAAACAAGGTTGAAGTCAGGAAAACAGGAAAGACTTAATGGACTAGAAACAAAGTATTTGGCCTGGCATTGTTTTCAGCTGCTAAGTGAGAGGAGCCCAAATTAAGCTGAAACAGAATTCCACCTATTTAAGGAAAAGTGGATGGAGCCAAGGAGGGCCCCATGCTAGAGAGCTTCGATACTAGTGAGTCCTGATGGAAAAAGTGCTGGTGAACTGATGGCCAGATCTCCCTGAGGCAGAAAGAAGCTGGTGAGCAGAGAAAGCCTCAGCAAGACACCAAAAGACCAAGGACTAAACCCTGTGGCTCAGCTTTTGCCTAGAGGGGTCTGACCTGTCCGAAGAGTGGCCTGAACGAAACTGTGGCCAGCTTTAAAGGCTGAGGCAGAGCAGC
Organism: Lophiomys imhausi; assembly: GCA_907164525.1. Taxonomy (NCBI): domain Eukaryota; kingdom Metazoa; phylum Chordata; class Mammalia; order Rodentia; family Muridae; genus Lophiomys; species Lophiomys imhausi. Next base: position 135,686 of record CAJQZJ010033514.1, on the reverse strand, counting down.
AGAGTTGCTGATACAAAGGAAATACGTTGGCTTACAGACGCTGAGGTCTCCCAGAGAGAAGAAAGCCTCAAGCCTTATTTAGGGTGAAACCACCATAGCCAGTTTACCCTGACGGACCTACGTCTGAGATATTCCAGAAGAAAGACTGCTTAGTGCATTAAAGGGTCTACCCCAGAGACTGTGTTCCCGATGACTGAGGACCTGCCCCAGAGACTGTATCCTTCTAAAAGGTTATGAACATAGTTGTAATAGTTATCAATAGGTTTAGTGGTTAGGTCAAAGGGGTTGTAGGAATTTGTAGGGTGAGTAGTTAAGTGTTTATATTTTTTATAAGTGAATAGTTATCAATAATTAAATATTGATAATTTTAGAAAGTTTGGTTACAGGGAGGTAAGAGACCTCTGCCAACACCCTAAACAAGTGCTTTTGAAAAATGATGCCAGCTGGGCGGTGGTGGCACACGCCTTTAACCGCAGAACTTGGGAGGCAGAGGCAGGTGGATCTCTGTGAGTTCAAGGCCAGCCTGGTCTACAAAACAAGTCCAGGACAGACAGGGCTAATACACAGAGAAACCCTGTATCAAAAAAACAAAAAAAAAAAAAAAAAGAAAAAGAAAGAAAAAGAAAAATGGTGCCATCCAATGGAAACAGACCATACTCTGGCCTCACTCTTAGCTCTGCCACTTTAATACATGTGAGACTTTAGACATTCATAAGCTCAGCCCAAAGCCCTCATCTGGGAAAGGAGTAGATACTGTATTCCATGTGCACCTTCAGGATCTGCGTGAACATCAAGAGACAGGGAGCACACGGTAGCATTGTCTACTTCCTTATAGTCATCAGTGTATTGTGAAGCTCGTCCACTAAATGTTATTTTCATTCTATTATTGCTACTATGTAGGAGTTGTGGAGACCAGGGAATGCTTCTTTTCCTGGACCAGGAACAGAGAAATTATTATTTTTTATAAAGTCATTTCATGAATGGATGAGTACATATGTGGCTAATATTCGGAACCCCCCCCCCGAACTAAACAATAAAATCAGTCTCTCATACTATGCTGAAAGCTTGCTGGCTAATCTTTGATTGTTGGGGTGCTTACGCTACTAGTAGCTCTGAGTTAGCTGCAATCAGTTGGTATCGTGATAGAGAAGAAAGCCTGTGAAAGTGGAGTCGTGGACATTATCTGCATATATTCCATTATGGTCCCCTTCCCCATACACCTGGAGCCAGACTTGGTCGCCCACCTCCAGATGGAGGAGCACAGAGCCAGAGGCCTGGTCCACGTTCTTTTCCTGATACTGGTCGTAGGTGAAGAGAACGGCCTTATCCTTCTTGAAGAGGCTCACCTTCACATCCTTCAGGTACACCGTGATATGGTAGGAGAAGTAGTAGAGCCCCGGAATGTTGCAGTAGAACTTGCCAGTGCTGCCATCATAATGATTTTGTTGGTTGTAGAAGATCTTAGTGAAGCGAATGGGAACATTGGGGACAGTGTCTCCGGTCTCCAGCCCCACGCTAAATGCTGAGCGATACACATAAGCGCCTTCTCCAGGCTCTCCTTTCCTGCCGGGGGCTCCGGGGAAACCTCGGGGCCCTTCAGCTCCAGTCATGCCAGCATCTCCTGTCTCCCCCTTAGGACCAAGAAGACCTAGAAAGTGAGAAGAAAACTGTGGCTGCCGGGAATGAAACTGCCCAGGCTGTTTCGAGCGAAAGCCATTGTCTCTGGGGCCTCCGCCCACAACCCGCACTCTCCACGGCCTGGCAGATTCCCATAAGTTCATCCCTAATCTCATTTCTAAAACCCTCTATAAGTGAATTAAGACATGAGTGAGTAAACTGATGATAGTGTTTGTGAATTTCGAGCTAGATAATACATCCTTGTTCGTTGTTCTCTGCTCCACATGTGAATGAGTTGGCCTGGTGGAGAGGCTCTGAGTTAGTAGTGGTCAGTTGGGGTCAAGTGATGTGTCCATTTACTCATTGATCTGTTTGTTCCTTTATCTCATGCCTTTCCATAGCACAGCGGGTTTCCAGAAATTAATCTCCTGTAAGCGTCCACCATAGTTATTCTACCCTGCCAGTCCTTTGTGTCCTGGCTAACCAACCACTGTGTTACCTTCTATCCCTCTGTCCAAATGTCTTCCTTCCTCTATCCTCAGGAACCATACCTTGATGTGTGGTTCAATCCCTGCCTCCTCAGCACAGCCTCATTGTTCATCTGCATCCTCTCTGAGCGCACCTTTTTCTACAACCCAGGCCTTCAAGCATTTGCGTACATTCAGATTGGCAGTTGCATGCCGAAAGACTCTCCCTCTCTGTGGCCACTACCCCAGAGTCTTCTACATTTAGACTTGTCTTCTTCACTAAACCAAGCGATCTCTAAAAGCTACTCTGAGCGCTTCAGGGGTAGACAAAAAGTGCCTCTGAATGCCAATGGATAGAGCAAGAATTAAGGAGGAAGGGTAAAGAATAGAAATACATCAGGAGTATGGATGGGGTAGGCCCAGGGAAAGGAATACAGACAGAGTGAAGTCATGGATACCTCAGCAGGTACCATCTGGCCTCACTCAAGAAGGACAATTCCAGCTTTGGGATGCTTATGAGTCACATTAAAAAAAAAAAAAGTTTTGTTTCTTGCCGTGTCTAGGCTTTAATTAGTAACTGGCATCACACACCCTGCAAAGCCCCCCTCTGCCCAGGACTCTTCTTCATACCTGCATCTCCTTTCTCCCCCTTCTCCCCTGGGGTGCCATCTCTGCCATCACGGCCTGGGGTCCCATTGTGGCCAGGATGTCCTGGGATGCCTGCCATCCAACCTGCACAAGTTCCCTTGGGTGGAGGGACCAGGGCTCCTGGCTCTTCGGTCGTAACTGCAGTGTGACTGGGCAGGGTTAAGAGCAGCAGGACAGCTTGCAGCAGTAGCATTGCGAACCCTGAAATGGACAAGTACATAGCTGTGGGAAGGGCAGACCACACAGTACATCCCATCAGGACCTGCATCATATCCTGCCCATCTTAGAGTCCACAACAAAGATCTTCACTCTTAATACTCACCTCTCCCAGAAAGCTTTCAGGGGCTAGCTCAGCCCTCACCTCTCCCAGAAAGCTTTCAGGGGCTAGCCCAGTCCTCACCTCTCCCAGAAAGCCTCTGCTTAAGCAGCTTTCTTTCTGAAATCTGCAGTGCATAGCAAAATCTCCTGCATACAATCTCCTTCCAGCTGCAGGGTTGTGAATTCACAGACCGCACAGATGCTCTGCTTCTAGTCTCCTCATTTGGAGCGCAGGACCAGACTCGTGGAACACTCCAAGAATCCCGTCCTGGGTTTTTCTGGTGATTGTGTTCAATTTTAAACAGCTTCTCACTCTTCTTATGCACATGTACACTTGTGTGCACTCACTCACACACAGACACACACACTCTTTGGAGACTACAGGAAAAAAAGAACTCTAATTCCAAAGAATCTGTTTATTTTTTAAAAATGGCAGAAGTCATACTTGACCTAAAACTGTTCTCCTCTGTTTCAGTTTTGTCATTTTCTAGTTTTTATAACCATTATTTAAAATATATGCAGTGCCATTCCATCTAGTGGATATGCCCAAGATACCTGTAATTGTTTCTAATCCAGTTAATTTTTTTAGCTTATTCCCACTTCAAAATACGATTTTATATTCTACAACAAATTATATATTGATTTTAAAATAATATTGAAATTTCCTTAGGCAGACAGCTTTTCTAAATGTCATTCTACTGCGATATAGTCTCAGATACAAAGTATTGAGCCCAGAAATCTAAGCTTTTTGTCTGTTTGGTTTTTTGAGACAGGGATTCCTCTGTGTAGACCTGGCTATTCTGGACTCACTTTGTAGACCAGGCTGGCCTTGAACTCGCAAAGATCCACCTGCCTCTGCCTCCCAAGTGCTGGGATTAAAGGCATGCGCCACCACCGCCCAGCTAGTATTCTCAGTTTTAAAAGTGTAGGTCTAGCCAAGCAGAGAACACAAGCCTTTAATCCTAGCTTTTGGCAGGCAGAGCCAGGCAGAGCTTTGTGAGTTTGAAACCAACCTGGTCTACATAGTGAGTTCCAGGTCAGCCAGAACTACTTGGAGACTGTCTCAGAAACAAAAGAAAAAAAGATATCATTGTTTTAGTTGTTATGTTTAGTGAGCAAAATAAATTGTTTTCATTCTTCAGTCTTATATATTTGATTGAAAGGGCTATTTCTTAATTTCCTCATTTAAGTGTCTGTATAAGTGTTCTCTGTCTGTTAACTTCCTAGGGTCACAATATGTTTCTTCTGAACTGGTGTTTCTTTGATCTGTTTTGGTTTGGGGTTCTTATTTGGGGCAATATTTTGAGGATAGGTTTCATGGAACCCAGTCTGACTAGGTGTCATGTGGATCTTTCTGAGTCTGGGTTAGCTAACTCAGGATGAGCTTTTTAAATTCCATTCATTTGGCTGTGAATTGCATGAGTTCCTTGTTTCTGATAGCTGAGTAGTATTCCAGTATGTAAATGTACCACAATTTTTTTTTATCCATTCGTCAGTTGAGGGACATCTGGGTTGTTTCCAGTTTCTAGATATTACAAATAAGGCTGCTCTGAACATAGATAAGGATATGTCCTTATGGTTTGGTGAGGAATCATTTGGATGTATACCCAGAAGTCTTGAGGTAGGGCCAATACAAGTTTTCTAAGATATTGCCAGATTGCATTAACATAAAGCCCAACACACTAAATTTAATAAAAGAGAAAATAGGGAAAAGCTTCAAACTCATTGGCATATGTGACAACTTCCTGAACAGAACACCAATAGCTCAGGCTCTAAGACCAACAATCAATAAATGGGACCTCATGAAACTGAAAAGCTTCTGTAAGGCAAAAGACACTGTCATTCGAACAAAACGGCAACCTACAGATTGGGAAAAGATCTTTACCAACCCCACTTCTGACAGAGGGCTAATATCTGTAATTTATAAAGAACTCAAGAAATTAAACACCAAGAAACCAAATAATCCAATTCCCCCCCCCAAAAAAAAAGGGAAATAGAGCTAAACTGAGAATTCACAAAGAAGGAATCTCTAATGGTAGTGAGATACTTGAAGAAATTCTCAACATCCTTAATCATCAGAGAAATACAACTCAAGACAATGCTTAGATTCCACCTCACACCTGTCAGAATGGCTAAGATCAAAAGCTCAAATGACAGCACATGCTGGCGAGGGTGTGGAGAAAGAGGAACACTCCTCCATTGCTGGTGGGAGGGGAAGCTTGTACAACTACTATGGAAATCAGTCCGACACATCATTTTCTAAACATCTAATTCTAGTATCGCCCGTATCTGAACTGAAAGTGGCAGGTGTGAGGAGGAGAGAGCCAGAAACAGCTGCCTGAGCGAGTGCTGCTCCTGCAGGCTGGCTCAAGGTATCTCGGGCGTGCCTTTGTCACCATCTACTGAATATGGAGTGCTCAGGAGCAGATTCTCAATAACCACAAATAAAGTGAAGCAGAACTTAGGTCTGGCTTAGTCCCCAGAGTATAAGAGGCGAGTTAGACCAGAGGAAAGTCTCCAAACGCCCCTCTTGTAAGAATGCTTGTCCTGAAAGTTTTTTACAGTTAGTAGTTAGTTGGATGGTTGGTTGGTTGGCTATGTGGTTAATGTGCGTGCGTGCGTGCGTGCGTGCGTGTGTGCGTGCATGTGTCTGTGCGTCTATGTGCGTGTGCGCGTGCGTCTGCCTGTGGCACAGAAGTCAGAGAACACCTTGTGGGAGTCAGTTCTCTCCTTCCACCAGTTGGGTGCTGGGGAGTGAACTCTGGTCGTTAGGTTCAGCACCTTCATTAGTTGAGTCAACTCAGTGGTCATCGCGCTGAGATTTTTAAGATTTTTCTGTTCACGGACGTAGTGGAACACGCCTTTAATCCCAGCACTGGGAGTGGTAGGGAGGCAGGTGGATCTCTGTGAGCTCGAGGCCAACCTGGTCTACAAACCAAGTCCAGGGCAGCCAAGGCTCTGTTACACAGAGAAACCCTGTCTGGGGAGACAAAGGAAAAAAAAAAAAAGAAGATTTGTCTGTCTTGTGTCAATTCTGCCTTTCCTTCTTACAGCTTCAGCAGTCAAACTCCTGAGAACCTCAACTCTGCTCCTGTCTCGGTTCCCAGAAGTGAAGAAGAAAGAATCTACCAAGCGACAATTTTTTTTCATAGGGAAATAAGAACAAACCCAGAGTGTGTGAACTAACGCAGGCAAGTGAAGGAGGACACCAAAGACAAAGGGTGGCCCCAGGACTTACTCCACATGCTAAGAAGGACGGCAAGGACAGACCTCTGGAGTGTTCTGTTTCTCCCTTTCTGCCAAAAAATTAGAATCCTCTCTCCTCTAAAAGAACACATTTCCCCCCACACCTCCGTGTTCACAACAGTTTTCTCTCCCCACAGATGCTACTGTTCTGGGATCCCCAAGAGTGGCATGGCCCAGAGGTACTAAACAGTACAAAGCCTCAGCTGTCTCTTTTTAAAGATTTCTTTTTGTTTTTTAAAACTATTTGAGTATGCATGGAGGCATGAATTTGCCTACAGGGGTCCACGGAGGGAAGAAGGCGTAGGATCCCCTGGAGCTGGAGTTACAGACAGTTGTGAGACAGGTCCTTTGCAAGACATCCTCTGCACGTGTGTTACAGACAGTTGTGAGACAGGTCCTTTGCAAGACATCCTCTGCACGTGTGTCAACTTGTTAAGGTGTCACTCTAGCCCCTAAGTATTTGGGTGCTAAGGACAGATCCTAATTGAAGAAGGCTTCATTTTTACCTAGTCTGGATGAAAAGTCAGCTTTGGATAACCACTAAAGGACAACAGAAAAATGCCTCTTTTATCTTATCTTATCTATCTATCTATCTATTGCTTTTGTGAGACAGGGTTTCTCTGTGTATCCCTGGCTGTCCTGGACTAACTCTGTAGACCAGGCTGGCCTTGAACTCACAGAGATCAGCATGCCTCTGCCTCCCAGGTGCTGGGATTTAAGGCGTGCAACACCATGCCTGGCCTCTTTTTTTTTTTAATTAGAAATTATTTCTGTTCTTTATATAGACAGAACAATTGTTACACTTTGATTTTGAAAGACTTCTAGCCAGGCATGGTGGTGCACACCTTTAATCCCAGCACTTGGGAGGCAGGGGCAGGTGGATCTCTGTGAGTTTGAGGACAGCCTGGTCCAGGGATACACAACAGAAAAACCCTGCCTCCAACAACGAAAGAAAGAAAGAAGGAAGGAAGGAAGGAAAGAAGAAAGGAAGGAAAAGAAAAAGAAAGACTTCTATTTCTATAGGGGGAAATGTTATTGAATGGAACTGAATTCTGTGCATAATCTATGGCTAGAGAATGTTACAAAGGGGCTTAAGAGATGGTTCAGCAGTTAAGAGCACTGGCTGCTCTTCCAGAGGTCCAATTCCCAGCAACAACATGGTGGTTCACAACCATCTATAGTGAGATCTGGTGCCCTCTTCTGGGTGCAGGCGTACTTGCAGATAGAGCACTCATTAAATCAATCAATCAACCAATCAATCAATCAATCTTTAAAAACAAAAACTGAGAATGTTACAAAGGAAACATTTTTGGAAGTGGGGCCCTGGCTTAGTAACAAACTCTGACATGGATAGTGAAAAGTATTGTAGTCACACATCCTGCTTTTTAGTATCCTTCCCCCTGGGGAGGGAGGGATGAGAGACAAGAAGATTGTGAATCCTATGGCCTGGCTTCTCAGCTAGCCCCTTCCTCATCTGTCCCCAACTGCCTCCCTGGCTTTATGCTCTTTGCCTCAAAATATGATTTCACAATATCATCATAAGACCTGGTCAGCAGAAAGTGTAGAGTACTTTATAAACTACAAAATGCTCTAAACATACAAGAGCGAAGGGAAACAAGCAAATACTTATGGCTCATCCACTGTGGAGAGCTGTTAATTTCATTTTTGCCCCCACAACCCCAGGAAGGAGACCTCCACATGAGACATCTGGGAGCCACAAAGGTTCAGTCATTTCTGCCGAAGAATAAGTAAACAAGGCAGTATCCAAATCACCACACTTGCCTCCCCTACATTTGCCTGTCCAGCAAACCCCACGGGAGTTATGCAGGGGGGTGGCTTCCTTGTTCCAGGGATCCAAAAGGGCCTCAGTATAGTGAAGTAGACGTGAGATTTCACTTTGCTGACATTTCAGCAACAAACAGCAGAATCTTGTGAAATGCAAGGCTGGGGTTTCCTGTGGGACTGGCAGAGATGGCTACATTGAGAGAAGAGGTCACTAAATATGATCTCAACGCTCCCAAGCCAATAAAGCAACAAAGCACACAAGAAATGCCCGAGCCAAAAGTGACCCCAGGAGTCCTCTCATCGTTGCTTTTAGAAACAGAAAGGCTGAGTGTGTGTTTCCTACGTCCTCATGGGACCACTCCACACTCAAAGCCTTGACATGTCGGCTATTTTCACATTCATGAGACTCCAAGGAAGAGGCACAACTGTGCAAGAGGGGAGGAAGTTGAGAAAGTAGGAAAACGAGCCTTGAGAGATTTCTGACTTACAAACCAACACGGCTTGTAGCATTGCCTCTAATATTACCCACAGAACTTGAGCCCAGCATCCTAACCTGGTGGACATGTGAGATGAGGAACTTGAGAACACTTTTGACACTGGTGACAATTCTGTGGAGTAGCATTTGCATATGATACTTCTTTTTGCTTTTTGACAGACAGGGGGTCTCCTGGCTGTCCTGGAACTCTATGTAGATCAGGCTGCTAACCTTGAACTTGTAGAGATCCACCTGCCTCTGCCTCCTAAATGTCAAGTTTAAAGGTGTACACCATCACTTCCAGTACAATGTACTTTTAGATTTTTATCTCATTTAACCCTCCTATAGCCTTCCTTCTCACTGTACTAAACAGGAGAACCCACGACTTGAAGAGGCCAAGATGCTAACTTAAAGATCATGCAGTCTTTGGGTTGAATGACATGAAATAGCCGAGTACTGGCCCTCTGGGATGACAAGTAACAGGAATGTTTATCTCTCTTTAAAACTTCCTTTTTAAGAATGAGGGCTGGGGGAGATGGTTCAGTAAAAGCTCTGCCTCGGCGAGAATGACAACCTGAGTTCCATCCCTGGAACCCACAAAAAAGCAACATGCAGAGGCTCACACCTGTAATAACAGCACTCCTAAGGCTGAAGGTAGATGAAGACAAGAGAAGCATCCCAAAGCTCAAGGACCAGGCAGCCTGGAGTACACAGAGTGGAAGAAAAAAAGAGAGAACTGCCTCAAACAAGGTAGGAGGAGAGAAATGTCTCCCAAAAATTGTCCTCGGACCATCACGTGCCTGCCACAAAATGAGTGTCCCTGCACACATTAAATTCACGTGCACTAAGCCGGGCGGTGGTGGCGCACGCCTTTAATCCCAGCACTTGGGAGGCAGAGGCAGGCGGATCTTTGTGAGTTCGAGGCCAGCCTGGTCTACAAAGTGAGTCCAGGACAGCCAGAGCTGTTAAACAGAGAAACCCTGTCTCGAAAAACCAAAAAAAAAAAAAAAATTCACGTGCACTCGTGCTCACACGTATACACACACACACACACACACACACACACACACACACACGCGCACACACACACACACACACACACACACACGCGCACACACACACACACACACACACACACACACTAAATATTTAAGTGCTTGAGAGATTGCTCAGCTTATAGAGCGCTTTCTGTGTAAGCATGTGTGTAAGCATCCCCAGGACTCCTGCAAAAATCACCTTTAACCCCAACGATGGGGTGGGGCACATCAGAGATAAGAGCTTCCCTTGAGATCAATGACCAGTCAGTCAGATTAGCCGCCTTCAGGCAGGCAAGCTCCAGGTTCAGTGAGAGATCTTGTCTCAAAAAATAAGGTGGAGTGGCAGGATGTAGTGGTGCACCCCTTTAATCCCAGGCAGAGGCAGAGGCAGGCAGATCCCTGATTTTGAGGTCAGCCTGGTCTACAAAGTCAGTCCAGGACAGCCAGAGATATACAAAGAAACTCTGTCCCTAAATAAGAAAAAAAAACAAAACAAAACAAAAAGTGGAGATTGGGCTGGAGAGATGCCTCAGCAGTTAAGAGCACTGGCTGTTCTTCCAAAGGACCGGGTTTCAAATCCCAACACCACATGGCAGTTCAAAACTGTCTGTAATGGCTGGGTGTGGTGGTTCATGCCTTTAATCCCAGCACTCAGAGGCAGAGGTAGATGAATCTCTGTGAGCTCAAGGCCAGCCTGGTCTATATAGTGAGTTCCAGGATAGCCAGGGGTAAGCCGAGAAACCCTATCTGGGGGGAAAAGTGGAAATTAAGAAAGACACCTCTGGCTTCCATATACACATGCATACATGTTCACACAACCACACAAGATAAGAACCAAAACCTGTGTTTCCTCATAAGATTCCTCAAGGCACAGGGAGGGAGGCTTCAAGGATTTCTCATTAAGCTTTGGGAACCAAACTGCTCCAAGAACCAAGCTACACCCTCATGCTCCTCTGGCCTGTTCTGCTAGCCCTCTTGCTCCCAAAATCACTCTTACAGAACTACCTGCCTCGTTTATAGTAAGTCATAAGAAGTGAAATGGCTGTGCTCTTGTGAGGCTTGACTCAAAAACCAGTTCTCAGCATGCCTTTGATCCCTGCACTTGGGAGCCAGTGAGGCAAGTGGGTCTCTATAAATTCTGTAATAGCCTGGTCCTTGTAGTGAATTTAAGGCCAGTCAAGAATATATAATAAGACCCTATCCCAAAATATTTTTTTCCTCCAGACCAGGGACTTAGATAGCATGGCATACAAGAGGCTGCCTTGACTTCCAACCCCCTCCCTCCATTTCCACTACCATCAGGATTCCGATGCAGTGTTCATGGGGCGAGGACTGGGTTTGGCAAAGACCAAGCAGGTCCAATGCCTCTTTCAAAATACGGCTTTCTGTCCAGATTGCCACTCTATTCCAGGCTCTTACCACTTTGTGTCACCCAATCCCCTTGAGCATCTCCTAAAATGTCTCTGCGCTGACATGTCCTCATCTCTTCAGACCACATCCGTCTTTTCCCTCATAGCCCAGACGAGTTCTACAGTGTGTGCTCCACACATGTCTGCTGAGTAGAACTAAGTGGTAGAAATGGACTCTAAACTCAAGTCTGAGGCCCGACCTCAGCTTGACTTCCTCGACCTGCCTCTCTGCCTGCTTCTCCCGCCTTAACTCATAAATCTGAGAAGCAATCTATCCCCTTTTCCAACTGAATTTCATCTGTGAATATACTCTCCCACCTGGCTGACTCCCACGTTCTTTTCTCAGTGGGCACCCTGCTGTCAAATGAACTGGGAAAACTTCAGGTTGGTCTTAAGCATTTAGACCCAGAGATAATTCTCTCTTAGAGTTTTGAAGAACTGAAGAAGAGTCCAGTGTTTATCTGCCTCAACCAGTGTTTCCTTGGTCTGAGTTTCCTCTTCGTTTATCCTCATACTACTTCAAAGAACAAAATCTAAACACATCCCAGCCAGGATTGGGCATTCATACCTATTTAGCCAGGAATTTAGTAGAATGATTCTTACCTTTTGGTGTGGTCAGATCCACTGGTTACCGTACAGATGAGAATGAGGAGAAAATGGCCTGGTCTCATGAGTCTGGTACTCATGGGGACACATAGTCCCCATCTCACCATTGGCCAGTCCAGTAAGGGCCAGTAGCCAATGAGTGGGCCCCTTGCCCCTGGCAGCTGCCTTAGGATTCCACCCTAGGGAACCTGGCTTAATCCAGCTTGGATCAGGGAAGCCAAGTAGACCTTCAGTCAAGCCCTCCTGTTCCCAAACGTTGGCCATACTCTCCTGGAGCAACAGATGGGGCAAGGGTAAGGACAATAATAAAAACAAGATGTTTCTGAATGTAATGGAAAATATCCTCAAGTGAAATGAATTGTTCAGGGGTAGACCTCCCTCTTCTCATAAGTTTGCCCTGGTAAGTCAACTACATTAATCCTCACACTGTATTCCTGCTCTTTGTGTATAACTAAATGTAAGGCTGTATGTCTCAGACTTTAATATTTCAGCAAGAATGCAGAGGGACGACACCAGGATAAGAAACAGAAGGCCTCCAACACTTGCTGGGCTGGATCCCATACTGAGGAAAGACCATGTATGTGAATCCTGAGGTGCAGGAAGATTCCTGTGTGCTGTGGGGCAAGTTCAAGGCTCTTAGCAGTTTGAAACTCTAAAACCTATGGCCTCTACATAATTTAAACCTGGTGTCACAGAAAACATGCCTTGACATTGGAGCACCCTCGTTGGTTAAGATTTTCTGGCACCAAATTTCAAGAAAATGTTTTGGCTGGGCGGTGGTGGCGCACGCCTTTAATCCCAGCACTTGGGAGGCAGAGGCAGGTGGATCTTTGTGAGTTCGAGGCCAGCCTGGTCTACAAAGTGAGTCCAGGACAGCCAGGATTACACAGAGAAACCCTGTCTTGAAAAACCAAAAAAAAAAAAAAAAAAAAAGAAAGAAAATGTTTTGGAAACTAATGTTCTGTATATAGATAAACCCCACTCTCTCAGCCCCTTCAGTATACACTTCTGTCTGCTGGGAATCACAGCCCTGCACACAAGCAGTCACCATCCACTAAGCTGCTCTTAGAAAGCTTCAGGATGTAAAGGCAATACCTTGGGACCTCTCAACAAACCCACATCTTATTTTTGAAAGATCAGAGCTGGTTCTCAGGAGCACAAATCTGATGAATTAAATCATGATTCCAGAAAGAGCTCTGGATGCCAACAGCAGCTTCAATAAGAAGAAACACAGAGGCATAATGCTCCCAGGCACAGATTGATTGGACAAGTGTCTGCTGCCTCTAACTATCACCTTGCAATGGCCCTGAAGAGCCTAAGAGTCTTGCCTTTACCGCTGGATAGGACTACCAGCGGATAATACCAGTGGATAAGCCCACCAAGAAAGGAAAGTCAAGGTATGGTCTTCCATCTTGTCTTCCTATTAATACACAGAAGTTTCTAGAGAAATCACATTAGGCCAAGAGGAATTAAAGACATGAGCTCATTTCCAAGAGCTGTTAGGTATGAATATATGACTCTGGAAGTTTCCCAGGCAAATTGTATCAAGCAGAGGAGAGAGGGGAACCACAGTAACTGTAAGTTAAATCTTTATCTTTACCACAGTGTTTTTCTTACTTATTTTGTGTATGTGTTACTGTCTTTTGCTGCTTATTGGAATGCAAACAAGCTGGAGGAGGGGCTTTGCCTGTTTGAGGTTATGTTCCCTAGCCCCAAGCGTAGTGTTGTACAAAGGAATTAACAACCAATGTTGAGGCAAGAAATGAATGAATGGCCATATTGTCTTCCCTTGGACATAGCTATAGTTGTCTTCCACTTGATGAAGAACTCAGAATCCAGTAAGAGTGAGAGATACATATGCAAGGCACGAAGTTCGATCTCTCTGATCACAAAGGGCATATGCTCTCTAATGCCTCATGGCCATCACGTCTCTTCATTTATACCATTCAGGGTAGCTTTGGACCCCTGCCCCATATAGCAGTACAGCTGATTACAGCAGATTCTAACTATTGCATAAGATGAAGTGACTTTCACCCCAAAGCCATGCCAATACTTTACTGGCTCTGGTAGTCATCCAGCAGCATTGTGAAACCCTGCCATTGTGTGGGACCTCAGGAGAATCTGCCCCCCCCACCATAGAGGGCATTATGTGGAGAGAAACACTTGCTTAGAGACTAGACATGAAAAACACTCAGCCACACATGTTGTGAGGCTAGTTTTTACCAGGGTAGCTGTTATCACTGGCCAGAATGAAAACACCACAGAAATGTGACCATTTCCTTCAGGTGCTCATGCCCACAGTTCAACGCTCTGCCTACATGTGAAATGAGATACTTAAGCAAAAGGTCAAATTTTCCCAAAAGGCCTGAGTTTCCCTTAAGTGTGACTAAATTTTGCTGTATATTATTGCTTAGTCATGATTTTTTTGGGAGGTGTGCTTTTCAAGACAAGGTTTCTCTGTATATTCCTGGCTGTCCTGGACTCACTTTGTAGACCAGGCTGGCCTTGAACTCACAGGGATCCACCTGCCTCTGCCTCCTGAATGCTGGGTTTAAAGGCGTGAGCCACCACACCTGGCAAGTCATAACTTTATAAAGACAATCTTACCGAAATAACTAAGCATAAAATCATATTTTGGGACATAATACTAACTGCAGAAGAGTGAATCTATCCTGCAGTACCTTAAATCCTTGAACACTCAAGAAAGGAAAAATGTAACTCAGTGTAACTCAGTGGTAGAGTGGTCTGCATTGACTCCTGACTTCTATCCCTGGTACCAGAAAATAAATTAAATTAAATTAAATAGTCTATGTTTTATCTAAAGACAGATCCACAGTTGTTCTTTATCCAAGGCAAGCCAACAGCCACTCACGGCCACTGCTAGACTCTTGCTGACTCTGGCCTGCATGGTTTAGATGGTCAACCCTAGGCTCATACATTGAAACTCCATGTCCTTGGAGAACTCTTCTGCATTTTACTTTTTAGATTTTTCCATACATGTGTATATTATACTTTGAACGCATTCCCTTTCATACCCTCCTACCCTCCCTGTTCTCATCCCTCCCCCTTCCTATTTGTGCTCTTCTTCCCCTAGACACTTTCACTTGGGTTTTCATTTCATATACGCATACAGGATTTTGTGTAAGCTTAATAAGACTATGAAGTCCAGGAACCATGGATGAGGGAACACACATGCAATTTGTGTTTCTGAGACTGGCTCCATTCACTCACTATGATTGTTTCCATTTGAGCACACACACACACACACACACACATACACACATACACACAACATAACCCATATTGTTCCTTATGGCTGAGAAAAAATTCCATCAAGCATATATAACCACATTCTCTTGAAGCATTCTCTGTGGTTGAACACCTAAATTGGTTCACTAGAACAGAGCTGTAGTAAATGTCAGTGTGCAAACATCTCTGTGGTATGCTGTGTTGGGTTAATATCCAGGACTAGTAGAGCTAGGTTCTGTGTGGCAGATCTACTTTTTTCATTTTTTGAGAACTCTCCAGACTGAGGGTGGACTAGTTTTCATTCCCACCGGCAGTGTATAAGGTTTCCCAATAGTCTACGTCCTTAACAGAATTTATTGTTATTTGTTTTCTTATGATATTCTGACTGGGGTAAGATAGAATCCCAATGTGGTTTTGATTTGCATTTCTCTGATGGCTAGTGTATCAGACAGAGTCATTTGGGAACAGAGTCTCAATGTGGGAAATGCTTCCACCAGATTGCCCCGTGGGCAAGCCTGTGGTCATTTTCTTGCTTTATGATTAAGGTGGGAAGGTCCAGACCATGTGAGTGGTGCCACTTCTACACAGGTGCTCATGGATGCTATAAGAGAGTAGGTTGACAGTTCCAAGTACCAAAGTCAGAACCTTGCAAACAAAATCTAATTTTAATTGTTCAGTCTATTTACTGTAAAGTGTTTCTGTATGTGTTTTGTTGTTGTTTCTTTGTTTTGTAATTAAAGTATGACATCCACTTCTGGGTAAAAAAAAAAAAAAATAGAGTAGGTTGAGTCAGGCATGGTAGCACATGCCTTTAGTCCCAGCACTTGGGAAGCAGAGGCAGGTGGATATCTGTGAGTTCGAAGCCAGCCTGGTCTACAAAGTGAGTCCAGGACAGCCAGTACAGTTACACAGAGAAACTCTGTCTTGAAAAAAAAAAAGTAGGTTGAGCAAGCCATGAGGAGCAATCCACTGAGCAGTATATACAGAATATTTTGTACTGTGTTTCTATAGTAAGCAATGAACTATTCAGTGACCAAACCAAATGATCCGAGCAGTATTTCCTGAAGCAAGTATTCAGGATCCTGAAGATTTTTCTCTTAACATTGTATGCCAGCTGAAGCTCTGACATATTCACATTTAAAAAATGAATATATTCCTGCCCCTAGAGGCATTGCTATGTCACATTGTCCCAACCTGCAGGACAAACAACGGGGGTCCCGGGAAGGGAGAGTGGGAACTTGGGTGGGATCAGAGACTCGAGAAATGAGGACAAGACAGGAGTCTGATCAAGTCACGTTTAATGAAATCAACCTCCCATATATATGCATGAGTACTGAGGAAAGTAGGGCAAGGCCAAACCACAAGACTACAGGAAGGCTAGTAACTAAGGCAACTGTCTATTCTCATCTATTCAGCATGATGGGAATGTCTACTCAGCATAGTTTCTCAGGACTGGACACTGGAGGAGAGAGAAGCATACCATTATGTGTTATCAGAGAGGTCAAGTTTGAAGTCAGGCTCTATACTTTCTCATGGTCAAGATATCAAGCTTGAAATCAGGCTCTGTACTTTCTCATGGTCAGGATGTCAGAACAGCAATGCAATGGCTGGGCCAGTAGCTCCAAATATCACATGTGCATAAGTAGGTGGCAGAGAGGAGAGAGGCTATACCTACATTCAGTGTTCTGACCTATGAACATCTGAATGAATAGTAGCCTAACATTCCTGGAAGAAAAAAAAAAAGCAAGCTGTATACCAACACCACTTTGGCACCATGGGGTAGCCTGTGATGACTACCAGACCAGTACCAGGCAAACACTGGATGGGCTCCCAGGACAGGAAACAAACCAGAAACTAGAAGAACTCTGCCTGGCCCTGGATGTGGGGGCTGTGGGTGAGCTAGCCCTGAGGGAGTGTGTGTGGGAGAGCCAGCCCTGTCTGCTATGTGGTGGTGTTGGCTAGAGAGAGATGCCCTCCCCTCCCTTTTGCCCTCACCACCATTAGCCAACAGGAGATCTGGCCCAGATGAGTTCACAAGAGCAGGAGAGCTGTCCCTGACCCTCACATGCTGCAGCACTAGGGAAAGCAGGCCTTGCCTACAACTTTCCATAGTAGAACCGGCCATACAAATGGGGGTTGCAGGTCCAGACAGAGCTTTAAGTTGGCCCACCCCAACATCTACCTCATGGATGAACTACTGGAGTGCAAGAAGAGGTCAGTTCCAAAACCCAGGACTGCAGGATCTTCATGACACAGGACAGTTACGGCATATCTGAGAGGAGTTCCAGTGAGGTTCCAGTACTGATGGAGTAGTGGAAACCAGGGACCTCGTACCAGACCAAGAAGTCATTATAATGAACATTTGCAGCAGAATGTGTGAACAAAGGGGAATATTGTGGTACATACTGAGATACACTACAGTTTCCACAATGAGCTGTTATTTTTTATGCTGGGACAGATTGCAAGGGTGGAGGATGGGTCTGGGGGGAGGTATGAGATGGGAGGGAACAGGGTATGTGATGTGAAATTCACAAAATAAAAATTTTTTTAATTAAAAAATGAATATACTGTGACCAACAGAGTAAGCAGCTAGGCCATCTTAGCTAATTTAGGCTGTGGTAACAGAACACTACAAACTGAGTAGCTTACAAAACACAAAATTGCATTACCATGCTGAAGGCTAGAAAGTCAAAGGTCCTGGTATCTGGCTAGGGACTGCTTTCTAGACTGTAAGTGACAATTTTCTTGCTGTGTTCTCACATAATGGAAGGTGCAAAGGACTCTCCTGGCCAGTCTACATGGCCACTGTTCCTATCCTAAAGCCCCACCTTACAGGTTAAGGTTTCAGTCTATGAATTTTGGATACATGTCAACATTGGGAGTATAAGAAAAGCCAAAACCCATAATGAAAAAACTTAATGTATCCAGTGAATAATCCCCCCCCCGTGTGTGTGTGTGTGTGTGTGTGTGTGTGTGTGTGTGTGCGTGTGTGTCTATCTGTACATCTGTCTTTCTCTGTGTCTGTCTCTCCCTCTCTTACACAAGTAAACAGTATAAGTATAAATTATTAAAACTGTGAAAATGTCCAATCACCGATTGTGTGGAGTACACTCTTGACTTGACCGACATGTCCATGATAACATAGGAAAGGGCTCTGTTTTCCTGATCTGTTGGATTTTCAAGCTGGGATTGATGGAGGTGATGTGGGAATAAAGTAAAGCCAGTGTCTATGGAAATAGAACTGTTCTTTTAATCATATCTGAAGGGCTGTCGTCTCCCTGTGGAAGAGGAGGCTGTGAGTACATGGAGCTCATGAGTGGAATTGGGGGGATTAGTAGGAAGAAAAAGGGGGAGGCTTTCAGGCAATTTGCCCTTTAGATACAAAGAATTCCCTTTATGGATATCAGGTAGTCCAGTAAACCAGGAAACACAGCAAACCAGCAGACACAGCAGCAGGATGAATCAGCAGCAGTGTAGGAGAGCACCAGCAGGGAGAGGAAGAGCAAGGAGAGCAGAAACCTCTCCCCCTTTCTTCTGGGCATTGGCTTTTCATTCCTCTCCCCAGTCCTCAGAGTTAAACTTCTTTCAGCTGGCTAAATCACACACCTGCTAGAGCATGAGGCACATATTGATTATACCTGTGGACTAACTGAAGCAGCCTCACACCTGGGATAAAACGAAAATATTCTCATAACTGTTTTTTTTTAATAAACAAAACTCTCACCACAACATCCCACAGCTGAGACATTCAAAGCTTCCTTGATGTGTCTCCAGAAGACCATGAGTGGTTCACACTCCACACACCCCAACGGGTTCTCACAGCAACTCTCCTCCTCATCTCCATGTGCTTTTATCTGCACCTCACAGCTGGCTGGTCTCAGCCTACCCTGTCTCTACAGATGTGTGAGAAACAGAAATGAAAAGGTGAGGAGAACAAGTAAACAAGCAGATGGGAGAAGGGAAGAGCTGGGAGGAATGAAGTCTCCAGAGCTCGTTTGGAACAGCAGGAACTCTGGTCTCCTGGCTTCCCACTGTGTGCAGACTAGCACACAGCACTATGTGGTGCAACATCAGCCACATTGTAGGCCAGTCTTTCACATCTGTACTATTCTGGGCCCTGCAACCCAACAGACCTGTCCTCTCTGCTACCCATGGTGCCTTTGTGCTCCCGCTCCTGAGCACATGTTACTACCAAAAGTTGGGCCACATCCTCCCTCTTCACCTGGAGAAAACTAAGTTCATGTCAGACATCGTCCCTTCCCAGTGTCCCTAGAGGATTTGTCACACTGTGCTGTGATTCTGGGTTTCCATATCTGCTTCCAGAAGTAAGAACTTTTCATTCATCTTCATACATCTTTTGTCTCTCCTGGGGCTGGACTTCCCCTAGGATGAAACTGTGCTCTGAGAACAAGTGCTGAGTGAGAGTGTACAGACATAAAAGCTCTTATTGTCAGAATGGGGCAATGCCAGTTGCTAGGAGATGGAGAGCCTGTGGTTACAGACAACAGATTTAGGAGGAATTTGTGGTTGTTGCTGCTGTTGTGCAAATAGTCCCAAAATTTGAAACACAAATTATCACAAAAGATACTTTATTGCTAGGGAATGGGACAGAAAGACACAGCTTCATGTTCAGAAAATTTTCAGGGTTGCTCTGTGGACAGCAAATGACAGTGAGCACCTCCCTAACCATCTGTCCTTTAATCACTGCAGATTTTAAAAAACATTCAATTATTTATTTGTATGTGTTTTGCACAAGTTATTAATATTTATAATTAATACATATAATTACTAGGTCAGTGGAGTTATTCGTTATTCTGCCATTTACTAAATAAACACAGAGAGACCTGTTAGATTTTAAGATAGCCTTATAGCACTCGAATTGGGCAGATCCTAACTCTCTAAGCTAATCTCCCAGCCAAAACCTCCATAAATACTCACAAATTTCATTTGGGCTGTTTCTTTCCATGCCATGCTGATCCTCTGGGCCACATGGAGTTCTGATCCACCTAGCCCATATCAGCCATTCTCTCTTTCTTTTCCTCTCCTTTCTTGTGTCTTTCCCTCCCCTCCTGCTTCTCTGACTCCCAAGCCCGAGAACCTTGGCCCCATCCCTCTCCTTTGCCTAACACAGGCTATAGGCAACTTTATTCAGCCAATCAGCAAAGTGGATTAGCAGGCAAAGTTACACAGCATCACATGGTGTATGTGACAATGTCCTCGACTGGGATGTGACCAGACTTTATGGGGACTTTAATAACATTAAAATAATAAATTAAAATTAAATTTTTAATTAAAGATAAAATAATAACAGACTTTAATAACATTAAAATACATAGACAAGTCACAACATATATGTATGTGTATGTATGTACTTGCCTGTGTATTTGTGTGTGTGTGTGTGTATAGAAGTCAGAGTACAATTTTCAATATTTTCAGGGTTTGGTTCTCTCTCTCCATCTGTGGATTCTGGGGATCAAACTCAGATTGTCTGGCACCTTTTCTTGCTGAGCCATCCCACCAACTATGATTTCCGCCAGTTTTTTTGGCCACAGTCCTGGCTAGGTTTACACAAATTTGACTCAAGCTAGAGTCATCTGAGGGGAAGGAATCTCAATTAAGAAAATGCCTCCATAAAATCCAGATGTAAGGCATTTTCTTAGTGACTGATGTAGGAGGGCCCAGCCCATTGTGGGTGGGGCCATCCCTGAGCTGGTTTTTCTGGGTTCTATAAGAAAGCAGGGGGCTGGAGAGGTGGCTCAGAGGTTAAGAGCACTGGCTGTTCTTCCAAAGGTCCTGAGTTAAATTCCCAGCAACCACATGGTGGCTCACAACCATCTACATTGAGATCTGCTGCCCGGGCATATATGTAAAGCAAATACTGTATACATAATAAATAAATAAATAAATAAACAAATAAATAATAAATAAATAAATAAATAGGCATATATGTAAAGCAAATACTGTATACATAATAAATAAATAAATAAATAAATAAATAAATAAATGTTTAAAAAAAGAAAGCAGGCTGAGCAAGCCAAGAGATGCAAGCCAGTAAACAGCATCCTTCTGTGTCCTCTGCCACAGTTCCTATAATGTCTTTCCCTCCCCTCCTGCTAACTAACTCCAGGGCCTGGGGACACAGCTCAGCTGGTAGAATGTCTGTCTAGCATTACACAGTTCCTCCAGGCTCCCTGCTTGAATTCCTGTCCTGATCTCCTTTGATGGTGAATAATGATTTGGAAGCGTAAACCAAATAAAACCTTTCCTCCCCAAGCTGCTTTTTGGCCATGGTGTCTCATCGCAGCAGTAGAAACCCTAAGACAACCACCTAGTCAAATGGTATGTTTATGAGTGAAGTGAAACACTTATCGTGTCTTTGTGTCAATAGGTTAGGGAGTTGAGATCTCTCTATGTAGCCCTGGATAGCCTAACTGACGAGTCAGCTCCTGGGATTGTTAGGTGTGAGCCAACATGCCCACATTATTTTCTTGAGTTAATCCTCTAAAGTGGCTTTCTTGAGAGTCCTGCCAGGTTATGGCTGACCCACTCCAATCCAGAAACTCTCAGGAGATTGAAGAATGAACCAGTTCTCACATCTCGGAAAAACTTAAGTCGCCTAACGATTCCAAATGACTCTAATTCAAAATTATCCCTAAAATGAGCTATAAGGAACATCCTGTGTGTTGTATGGATGTAGCAGCTGTCAGAAAAAAAAAAAAACCCACGGCCTATAGCTTAGGCAGGAAATGGGAAGTAGAACATCCAGTAGGAGAAAGGAACTCTGGGAGGGGGAAAAAAAAAAAAGGAAGGCCTTCAGCTGACAAGATGTGAGGAAGATGGACACATGGTGCCTGAACCCAGGTAACCAGTCACATGGCAAAATGTAGATTAGTAAAATGGGTTATTTTAAGTTATGAGCTAGTCAGAGAAGAGCCTAGCTATATGACCTAGGTATTTGTATAATATTTAATGAGTCTCATGAGTTGTTATTCTGGGATCTTGAGGGTGGGAGGAAATACGCCTACTACAACTAACTCCAGGGCCTGGGGACATAGCTCAGCTGGTAGAATGTCTGTCTAGCATTACAAGGCCTGGGGTCCACCCTAGTACCACATAAACTAGATGTGGTGGCCCCTGCCTGTAATCCTAGCACTCAGGAGGTAAAGACAAAAAGATTGAAAGCTCCAGGCATGGTGGCACACACCTTTAATCCCAGGTCTCAGGAGGTAGAGGCAGGAGGATCTCTGTGAGTTCAAGGCTAGCCTGATCTACAAAGTGAGTCCAGGACAGCCAGGGCTACATAGAGAAACCCTGTCTCAAAAAAAACAAAAATAAGCCAGGCGATGGTGGCGCACACCTTTAATCCCAGCACTTGGGAGGCAGAGGCAGGTGGGTCTCTGTAAGTTCGAGGCCAGCCTGGTCTACAAAGTAAGTCTGGGACAGCAAGGGCCATTATATAGAGAAACCCTGTCTCGAAAAACCAAAAAAAAAAAAAAACCAAAACAAAACAAAAATAAGTGAATAAATAAAATAATAAATGAAAACAAAAGGATTAAAAGCTCAAGGTCATAGCTGACTACATAGTGAGTTTGAGGTCAGCCTGGACTATGTAAGACTTCATCACTAAACTAATTAATTAGTTAGCTAATTTAAAAAACAACTCTCACCAAAGCTGATGTCACAGCTAACAAGCTTGGATTTACCACTTCCAGCCACCCTTTCTTTTCTCTCTTCTCTAGACTGGTTGGAACTGGAGAAGGAGGGAGGGACATAGGCCTCTGGGTCCTACCAGCCTTTACCTAGGGATGCTCTCCTGAGAGGCAGAGTAAGTCTTAGCATCAGTGGGAACTCCAGGTCCCCCAGGACTCTCTCAATACTCCGATAACCAAACTCATCAGCCCCTCCAACAGCACTAGCACACACTAGCTACACTCCTCAGAGAGCTGCACACAGCTCCCACACAGAAAGCCTCCAAGCCACCTGAGCCACCGGAAGCTCCTCCTCCTCAGAGGGACAACATGGGTAACTCCTCCTCCTCAGAGGGACAACACCTCTACCGTTCTGAATCTTGACCGTTCCAATCTCTGCCCATGGTTCCTTTTGCAACGTTCTTGTTTTCTGTTTTGGCTTTGGTTTTTTCTTTTTCTTTTTTTTTTTCTTAGTAATTACAAAAAGACAATAGCTGCTTCTTGTAATTGCAAACTACATGGTACTCCAATGTCTTTTTTTTGTTTTTTCATTTGCCTTTTTAGTTCTCCGATAGCTAAGTAACCGATTTTTGCTATTTTTTAATAAATAAATTTATTTATTTGTTGCTTCAGGTTACATTTCCATCATATTGTCCTCTTTCCTCCCTTCCCAGCCCCGCCCTCCCACCCTCTACACCCTAACCCTTCCATCCCACTCCTCTGAAGTGGAGTGTCCCTACATAACAGTCCCTCACCCCAGTTCAGAAGTCATATGAGGGCCAAGAGCCTCCTCATACACTGGGGGCCTACAAGACAGTACCACCAGTGAAAAGTGTCTCATTGCCAGGGAGAGAAAACTAAAAAACAAACAAACAAATAAATAAAAAGTCTATGTCCATGTTCCCTTTGGTGCATTGGTTGTAGTATAGATATCCTGTACTATATAGCAAAAATCCTACTATAACTGAATAGATGCTATGTGCATCCTTCTGAGTCTGGGATAGCTCACTCAGGATGAGCTTCTCTAGTTCCACCCATTTGGCTGCAAATTGCATAATTTCATTGTTTCTGATAGCTGAGTAATATTCCATTGTGTAGATGTACCACAGTTTTTTAATCCATTCTTCAGTTGAGGGACATCTGGGTTGTTTCCAGTTTCTAGCTATTACAAATAAGGCTGCTATGAACATAGATGAGGAAACTTCCTTATGATTCCGTGAGGAGTCATTTGGATGTATACCCAGAAGTGGTATGGCTGGGTCCTGAGGCAAAGCTATTCCAAAACTTAAGTCCAAGTGGATCAAAGACCTTAACATAAGGCCGGCCACACTAAATATACTAGAAGAAAAAGTAGGAGAAACCCTCGAACTCATTGGCACAGGTGACAACTTCCTGAACAGAACACCAACAGCTCAGGACATGAGACCAACAATCAATAAATGGGACCTCATGAAACTGAAAAGCTTCTGTAAGGCAAAGGATACTGTCATTCGAACAAAACGGCAACCAACAGACTGGGAGAAAATCTTCACCAACCCCACATCTGATAGGGGGCTAATATCCAAAATCTACAAAGAACTCAAGAAATTAAATGCCAAGAAACCAAATAATCCAATCAAAAAATGGGGAACAGAGCTAAATAGAGAATTCACAAAGGAGGAATCCCTAATGGCTGAGAGACACTTGAAGAAATGCTCAACATCCTTAATCATCAGAGAAATGCAATTCAAGACAACTCTGAGATTCCATCTCACACCTGTCGGAGTGGCTAAGATCAAAAGCTCAAATGCTGGCGAGGGTGTGGAGAAAGGGGAACCCTCCTCCATTGCTGGTGGGAGTGCAGACTTGGGCAACCTCTATGGAGGTCAATATGGCGATATATCCGATTTTTGCTTTTTATGTAAGCACAGTTGGTGTGATGTGTGTGTGTATATCAATGACTGGAGTCCGACTAGTAAGGCACAATTAGACCTCTGTACCCACGGCTTCTGCATTTAAGGAGTCAGCCAACTGCAAATGCAAAACCTTTTTTAAGTTGCTTTGGGGGCCTAGGAAGATGGTCATGAGTGAAAGCACTTGCCATGGAAACCTGACAACCTCAGTTCAGATCCTCAGAACCCATGGAAAAGCTGGACACAATCTATGGGGAGATCAAAGGTGGAAACAGTAGAAGCCCCAAGAACTTTCTGGATGAGACAGCCTAGAATATTCAGAACAGAGCTAAACAAGAAAGAACTTGCCTCAGATAAAATGGAAGCTGAGTGTTGACACCCAAGGTTGGCCTCTGGCCTCCACGTGCGGGCCATGGCATGCTCGTACTCTCACACAAAAACATGTACACTCACACACCCAAAACAAACAAATATTTAAGTAGCATCTTAAGCATACTCAGTAACAGAGTTTTCTTCTTGTTACTCTCAAACAACACAGTATGTCAACTTTTTGCATAGCAATTGTGTTAGGTATTATTTGTAATGTCAGGTTTAGCACGTGGAAGGATGTACACAGGACATCATGCCCAAATACTATTTTATATAAGGGACTTGAGTATCTGCCATGGGTTTCACAACTGTTGTCCAGCTGGAAGAGTCTCAAGGCCTGGGGAGGTAGGGACAAGGGTACATTCTCAGGGTAGCGATGGAGAAAAGCCTCCGCCCAGACAACTGGGTGATGCCACACACTCATCGCTTGGGGTTCCAAGCAGTAGCCCCTAGATTTTTGCTTTTCGGTTTTTTGTTTGTTTGTTTTGTTTTACCAGACCCCAGTGTTATAGTCCAATCTCAGTGGGAACTCCAAATGTTACAGTCCAAGGAGAGCTGCACACAGACCACTCAGCCATCGATCTCAATCAGATATTGATGGTTTATTGAATGCACACTCCAAGACTGGTCATGGCCAGGGTCACAAAGGTGTGGGAGCCTAACTATGATGTCGGTCAGCTTCCAAGGCAGGCTTTTTACAAGAAAAACGGAAACCAGGTAACAATCAGGTAACCAGTTATAGTAAACAAACTGCATCCAGGCAACAACCAGGTTCCTGTATGAAACAAACCGCATCCAGGCAACGACCGGATAACCAGGTATAAGAAGCAAGGGGATGGCAACATTACATCATTTTGACTAGCTAGACAAAGCATTTCTAACTGACCATTAATTTGACTGGTCCCAAGTGGAGCTGCAGCTGGGGACTCTTCAGAGTGTCATGGTAACAAAGTATGAGTAAGATAAATGAGTAGTTACCTTACAACTAAAATGGAGACTGAAGACAAAAACAGCTTCAGTTACGCTAAAGAGCTAAAGCAGGTCTCGGCAACAGCCGAGAAGAAGGTGCTGGGTGTCATCCTTCCTGATCAGGCCAGGTGTTAATGGGGGAGAATCCTGAAAAGAGGGGGAAAGGTGCTGAGGAGAGAGGGGCAGCTGATGAGTGGGAATGAGGGAGGTGTGAGGGAGACAAGAAGAAAGTTACAGTCACAGTGTTCTTCTTTCCATAGTTTCTGCTTCTTCACCACCTCCAGGAATTCCATGAGGACACACTCCCTGCTGAAGCAGCCTTGAGGAGCCAAGAGAGTCAAGCCCTGTGCATTGGTCCCTGCAAACGGCAGGTTTGGCTGTCAAGGCTGTCTCCAGACTCCTGTTCCCCCAGGCCATCTACTGTCACCTGGGCTTAGAGGTAGGAGGAATCTGTGGTCCCCAGGCAATCTTTCCATCTCTAAAATGCTGTGGTTGAGAAGATTTTTAACAGTCTTCATAGTCCCGCCTCCCTGTTCCTCCAAGAAATCCACCACTGCCCTTGTGCTTGGCTGCCTTCCCTCCTTCCCACCCTCCTCCCTTCCTCTCTTCTTACTAATGTTCCTTGCTCACCTCTTTGGTGTCTTCTACCAAGTGTTGCTGCTCTTCCATGTGGGAAATCAGAAGAGGAAGTAAGTCCATCCAGCCTTTCTTGTCAATGATTCGATAAATTAATCTATTGGTTATTTTCTAGTGCACACCTACCTACCTATTATAGCCCTGGGATGGTGTCAGGAATAGCGCCCCATCCTCAAATACTGAGCAATTAGCCTTTTGCCTGGTAGGGTATCAGGTGATCGTTCAAATGTAATCTTCCCAACATCCCAAGGATCTGGCCCTACTTACAGAGAGGGAAGCTGAGAGAGCAAGATACCCTTGGCTAACTTCTGTAGCTGGATTCTATGACATCCATGAGTTACACTTCCACCACCCACTGGTAGGGAGGCAGACTAGGGAAGCAAGCATTTGCATAAAAGATACCAACAACTGGATGGCCAGAGAGATAACTCGGTAGTTAAGAGAGGGCACTGCATATGCAGAGGACTCAAGTTCAGTTCCCAGCGCCCACAAGAGAGGGATCCTGCTGTCTCTAACTCCAGCTTCAGGGGATCCAAACGCCCTCTCTGGCTCTCATGCACTCACCCACACACATATACACATAGTGTAAAATAAACTAGATTTCTCTTCAACAGAAAGTACCCCAGCAAGGGCATCCCAGAACTGAAGTCAGCAGAGTAGGGACCTCTAAAAAGGAAACACAAAGCTGGGGGGGGGCTTCTGTTCAGGAATGATCCAGGGATTGGGGGAGTCCTGAAGGGTGGGCATAGCTGGAGAGAGAGGCACTCTGGTATGGCTAGTGGATGGGCACTGAACAGAAAGAACCTGGAGTTGGTAGCAGAGGCAGATTCTCATCTGCTCCCTAGAGGTACCCCACACACTGTTCTGTGGTAAGGGCTTACCCAAGAGGTACCCCACACACTGTTCTGTGGTAAGGGCTTACCAAAAGAGGTACCCCACACACTGTTCTGTGGTAAGGGCTTACCCAAGAGGTACCCCACACACTGTTCTGCGGTAAGGACTAACCCAGAACAGGTCAGTGGAGTGTGAGCCATATAGTATTTCAGTATATCAGGCAGCATCTCCAGGAAAACCTTTCAGAAATCCCATCCGATGTGGGAGGCTCTGAGGGCAGCTGGACAGCATCCTGTGGAGTTGAGCAGCCGGGATGAAGTCCTCAACCCGGTACCAGTAAGAGCATCTGGCTCGGATTTGGCCCTCACCTCTGTCCTCCAGCTGTGGCTGCAGGAAACACCAGGAAGGTTCTCTTTGGGGCGTTCAGGCCCTAGAGTTCCCTCAGAGCAGCCAAGCACTGAGGTAGGGGTGACATCATGTTACCATCTGTAAGAGAGATGTAGAGGAGTGGAGAGAACCCCTCAGTTACTCCCTGTATGAACTGAAAGACCTGTATCTCCAGGGTCAGTAGCTTCATTATTTCAGACGCTGCCAGGGACCACAGAGCCACCACGTAAAACACTCCCCTGTCAAAAAATTTTATTTTGCAGGAAAGGACACTGACTTGTAAGAGTCCAACTGCCAATCAGTGAAATTCACCACGCAGGGGTAAACATGGCTGAGACATTTCCCAGAAGGTCAGAACGCTCTGTTCTTATGCCTAAGGTGAGGACAACTTTAATTGGACAGTGCGAAGATCACAAAACACATGCGTCAGTGTCTGGCACCTCACAGAACCTGGGGAAAGTGAGCAGCCCCTGCCAGTGTTGTTAACAGTAATAAGATCCAGAGCCATCCTCCAAGCAGCCTGAGACACTAATGTGCTTCTTCTCCTACCACTTGGGGGAGATTTGACTGCCAATGTCTTCATCCTGGGAAGCATAGACATCCTCCCGGACACTCAGGAAGTGGACTTAGAGATCAAAACACAGGTCATATGCATACAACCCTTAGCAATTCAACTTGGTTACACCAACATTTTAAGGGTTTATAATTTTGTTCGTTTGTTTTTTGAGTCAGGGTTTCTCTGTGTCGCCTTCGCTGTCCTGGAACTTGATTTGTAGAGCAGGCTGGTCTCACACTGAACAGAGATCTGCCTGCCCCTCCTCCTGAGCGAGTGCTGAGATTAAAGGTGTGCTCCTCATCTGCCACCACCGCCACCACTACCACCTGGAGGGTTTGTAATTTTTCTTTTCTTTTTTTTTTTTTTTTTTTTGTTTTTCGAGACAGGGTTTCTCTGTGTAGCCCTGGCTGTCCTGGACTCGCTTTGTAGACCAGGCTGGCCTCGAACTCACAAAGATCCGCCTGCCTCTGCCTCCCAAGTGCTGGGATTAAAGGCGTGCGCCACCACCACCCGGCTTGGGTTTGTAATTTTTCAAGTGTAGTAGTTTTATTTATGATTTTGCTCAGTGTCTTGGGGAAGACATGACCCTCAAGGGCTCCAGGCTATTTCTAGTATAGGTGCTAATATAAATGTGATGGATGTCAAAAAAAAAAAGAGGTACAGTAGAGTGTCCCCCCTCTCTCTCCTTTTCCTGACCGTGTACGCAATCTGACCAGCTGCCTTACATCCCTGCCACTATGACCTGCCCAACATGATGAACAATGTCTTTAAAGTAAAATAATCCCTTTCTTCAAAGAAGGAGGAAGGTGCGGAGGAGCACGGAGAAGATGCTTCAGGAGAACGCAGGGTGATCAGAACTCGAGAGCACTCCCTCTACAATCTTTAAGCTTTGTAGCTCCAAAGTACAAATGTCTGAGGAAACTTGGTTTGGGAGTCAAGAGTTTAGAATATTGAATTGATTTTTTTTACAAACTTCAGCGAGTCAACTCATAAGTAGGATTGGAAAAGGTTTAACCTAAACTAATCAGGAAAATATTTGGTAAATGACAATGAGCAAAATCATGAAAAAATAATTTTGGTCTGGGCCTGGCGTTTCCCTTTTCTTCCACTAGATGGCAGAATGAAGCCACAATAGAGGACATTTGCAAGTCTACCCAAGTTTTAATCAGTCACCTAAGTTTTTGGGTTTTTTGGGTTTTGTTTTGCTTTTTTGTTTGTTTGTTTTGGTTTTTCATTTTTGTTTTTGTTTCGAGACAAGTTTTCTCAATGTAAGAGTAATGGCTGTCCTGGAACTCCCAGGCTGGCCTCAAACTCACAGAGATTCCTCTGCCTCCCAAGTGCTGTGATTGCTTGGGGTGGGATTGATTGTTTGGTTGGTTGGTTGGTTGGTTTTGTTTTCTTTGTTCCTTCTCTTTTCTAGTGGGAAAGAAAAGTAAAGTAAAGATCTTACATACAAATGCAGGGCACCTTTCTAGTATATAAATGAGATATGGAGCTGCCTTAAAGATCCTTCTCATGGTAGCATACACCTATAACCACAGGGGTCTGAGGCAGGAGGATGATGATTACAATACTAACCTGAGCTAAACAGCAAGTTTAAGGCCGGCTTCAAATTCATAGAAAGAATGTGTTTAAAGAGAGCCCCACCAAGGGAGACCACATACTTTCACCTTTGTGTTGAAATTTAGAACTCAGGGTTCACGATATATATCAGTGGATGAGCAAGTACCTGATATATATGAGGCCCTGATTAAATATCCCACACACAAAGAAGGAGGGGAGAGAAAAGAGGAGTGGGGGGGGAGGGAGGAGGGAGAAGAGGAGGACTAATTGAAAACACAATTCGTTAAAATAGCCCACCCAAAGGGACAGAACTGAACTTGAACCTGGAGGTGTAGAATTTCACTCATCCTTTACTTCATCCTTTCTTCATCGTAGCTGCTGCTTCTTCATCTCCCATTTGTGAGTGTTAAACCCACTAGGCTAAGAACCCTGGGATTGACCTACATTCCGAAATTGGATCCAGATCCTCTGCAAAGTTTTGTTCTGTGATGCAAAACTTAAACCTGCACATATTTTGAAGTGTGTAAGTCTGAGTTAAATAATCACCAGGAGTGAGTTGAAATACTTACCATAAAAATTAGAAACATGTGTAGCCAGGCATGGTAGTAAAAGGCCTTTAATCCCAGCACTCGAGAGGCAGGAGCAGGCAGATCTCTGTACATTTGAGGCCAGCCTGGTCTACATAGTGAGATCCAGGACAGCCAGGGCTATATAAAGAGACAGTGTCTCAAAAAGTAAGTAAATAAATAGATAACTAACTTTGTAATGGGTTAAGAAAATCAATTATGAGCCTGCTACCTTTGAGACTTGGTATTTCCTTATTTTCTTTCTGTCAACCCATCCAAACTGAGGAAGACCCAGAAACTCCCAAGCCATGTGAACCATGGTCATGGCAGCATCTGCAATTCCACCCCCTCCTCCACCATCCTCCTTCCCCCTCCTCACACGCACCCCTGCGTCACCACAGGATCACCTTTGACAAATATCATCCAGGTGACTTTGGGAAAGTTGCTACAAGGCATTGCCACTTAAAGAGGAACCAGAGTTGCTGCCCGACCACTAATGCTCCAACAAAACAAACAAACAAACAAACAAACAAACAAACAAAAAACAATGGAGCTGCTCCGGTCATTGATCCTGTGAGATCAGGCTGCTACAAAGTTCTGGAAAGGGAAAGCTCCCTAATCAGCCTGTCATCGTGAAGCACCAATTCTTCAACAGAGGAGCTGTAGAAGATTGAGAGTGTTAGAGGCGCCTGCGCCAAGGTGGCTTGAAGCCACCCAGGGAGTTTCACTAAATGGTAACATTTTCCATGAAAAAAAAAAAAAAGAAACAAGGAAAGAAAGAAAGAAAGAAAATCAATTGTCAACATGAACACTTAGGGCATTTACTGGGAGTTGTAGAGAAGAGGTTAAGAACACTGGCTGCGCCGGGCGGTGGTGGCGCACGCCTTTAATTCCAGCACTTGGGAGGCAGAGGCAGGCGGATCTCTGTGAGTTCGAGGCCAGCCTGGTCTACAAAAGTGAGACCAGGACAGCCATAGCTGTTACACAGAGAAACCCTGTCTCGAAAAACCAAAAAAAAAAAAAAAGAACACTGGCTGCTCTCCCAGAGGACCTGGGTTTGATTCCCTCAACCCACATGGCAGCTCACAGCTGTCTGTAGCTCCAATGCCCTCTTCTAGACTCCACAGACACCAGGCACACGAGTGATGCTCAAGACATACATGCAGGGAAAATGATAAAATAAACATTATAAAACAAATCTTTTAAAATGTATTTTGCTATTTCTTTTAAATAAAACAATCATATTTACTAAAGCCAGCAATTTTGCATGTTTCATACCAGTTTTATTTCACACAAAAAGGAAAAGGGCATCATTCATCTTTGAAGCCAATTTTACTTTATTTTATACACACATACACATCAACAGTATTGGATGAACCCGGTCCACATGTATAAAACATTACAGACATGCATTTAAAGCCATATATTTGAGTTCTCTCTCTGTCTCTTTTTTCTGTGTCTCCCATTTCAGAAAAACATCCTATAGTTCCTGGCTCACAGTCTTTGCTCATCTATACCCTCATTCTGCCAGGCTCCCTGTATAATCCATGTATATTTATTGTTTATCTTCTGACATTTATTGAGGTCAGAGGCCACTGTGGTTCATTGGCTAATACAGCATTTTCATAAGGGTGATATCCAACAGTTACAGTTGTTCTCAGGAAATAATATAGAGTCCATCCCAAGCATTCAGAACTCCTAGACTAAGGAACTATTTTCTGAACTACACAACTCAATTCCACTTCATCCAACTCCACTTGAAAGCAACAAGTAGGGGTTAGAGAGATGGCTCAGTGGTTAAGAGCACTGTCCGGTCTTCCAGAGGTCCAGAGTTCAATTCCCAGCAACCACATGGTGGCTCACAACCATCTATAATGCAATCTGATGCCCTCTTCTGGCATGCAGGGTACATGCAGATAAAGCTCTCATATATGCAAAATAAATAAATAAATCTTTTTTAAAAAGAAAGTAACAAATAGAATTGATTTTTAAAATCTCAAAGGAAAGAAACACTAGTTGTATAAATCCCAAAGCAGTAACCTAAGAAATGAAAAAAAAAAAAAAACCAAGAAAACATAACTTCTCAAAAACTTGTTATTACTACAATAATGGCATTTAGAGAGTGAGTTAAATGAAATCCCAGACAGAGAACTCAAAGGAATGATTAGAAGTATGTTCAAAGGATTAAAGAAGAAGATAACTTCCTGAATGAAGAAACAAATGAACAGCTGAGTAGGACAATGCAAGAAATGAAAGAGGAATTCAACAAGATATAGAAATATTGAAGAAAAACAAGTCTAAAAGAAAACCCAGTGAGTCAAATAAATAAAAGTTCCTGTGGAACACTTCACCAATAGACTGCATCAAGAAGAGAGACTAGCCGGGCGGTGGTGGCGCACGCCTTTAATCCCAGCACTTGGGAGGCAGAGGCAGGCGGATCTTTGTGAGTTCGAGGCCAGCCTGGTCTACAAAGTGAGTCCAGGACAGCCAAGGATACACAGAGAAACCCTGTCTCGAAAAACAAAAAAAAAAAAAAAAAAAAAAAGAAGAGAGACTGTCCAAGCCTGAAGAAAAAGTAAATGAGCTGGAGCGCCAGGTGTGGTGGTGCCCACCTTTAACCCCAGCACTTGGGAGGCAGAGGCAGGCTGATCACTGTGAGTTCGAGGCCACCCTGGTCTATAGATTGAGTCCAGGAGAGCCAGGGCTATTACATAGAGAACCCCTGTCTCGAAAAAGAAAAGAGAAAACTGAATTGGAGCAATCAAACACGGACAAATATAGAATGATTAAAAAAAAAAAGAAAAGAAAAGGTAGCAGAA
The DNA here is from genome assembly GCA_907164525.1 of Lophiomys imhausi. Taxonomy (NCBI): domain Eukaryota; kingdom Metazoa; phylum Chordata; class Mammalia; order Rodentia; family Muridae; genus Lophiomys; species Lophiomys imhausi. The sequence continues at coordinate 102,550 of CAJQZJ010033514.1, read as the reverse complement.
ATACTAAGATATAGATGACAACCAAATCTACCGATTATAGACATAAAAAAGGAAAAATCTTGGTCTAAATGAACAGGCAATATTTTCAAAAGAATCTTAATGTAAAATTCCCCAGAGCAAGAAAAAGAGATGCCAATCCATATACAAGAGGCATTTGGTATAGCAAACAGACAAAAGATCTCCTCATTTTATCCTAATTACAACACTAAATATATAAAACAAGGAAAGTATATTGGAAGCAGCAAGAAAAAAACACTAAATCACACATAAAGAAAGGCAGGTCCAGGAAGCTGGAGGAATGGCTCAGTTGTTAAGAGTATTTGGTGCTCTTTCAGAGAACTCTGGTTCAGTTACCAGAACTCAAATGATAGCTCACAACCATCCACAACACCAGTTCCAAGGGATCCAACAACCACACACATGTTGTACATACATGGATGCAGGCAAAGCATTCATGAACATAAAATAATAGTGTAAAAATATTTCTAAGGCAGGTGTGTCAGACTAAAGGCACATTAGTTTGATATTAGATTAACTCAAACTGTAAAGGTCAGAAGGTCTTGGAATGATGTATTTCAAATTCTGATTTAAACGCTTTTAAAGAAATTTAGAGGAAAATAGATGAAACTGAAAAATATTATACTAAATGAGATCGCTCAGTCCTAGAAGGAAATGCCTCAAGCTTTCTCTCATATGTGGATCTTAGCCACAACTTTTTGGATTTGTGTGTTAACCTGGAATGTGTGTAAAGGTGTAAAGGTCAGGTAACAGAAAGGACACGTGAAAGTGAGGAGGGGAAAGAAACCTGAAAGGGGGAAATCTACTCTTTGTAAGCTAATTAAAAATGTAATTAAAAAGCTGAGCAGTCGTGACACACGCCTTTAATCCCAGCACTTGAGAGACAGAGAGACGCAGGTAAATCTCTGTGGGTTCAGGCCAACCTGGTCTACAGAACAAGTTCTAGAACAGCCAAGGCTATACAAGGAAACCCTGTTTCAAATATATGTACATGAATATATATACATATATGTGTATATACATATGTAAATTAGTGTAAATTTAAATATATATTAGAAAAAAATATATAAATATTAGAAAATAAAGTTCAAACACAGGTTCCCATAATAGTAGACAATGCTTTCATCAGAAGAAATGAATTCTTAAATGAAAATCTCAGCACCTGACAAAAGTAAGATATCCCTCTATGAGTTATTGACCAGGAAGTCCCCAGAGTTCCCCCCAAACAGCACAAACTATTACCATCACTCCTGCCTGCCCACCATAGCTAAATGGTAAAACCTGATTGTTGAAGACACAGAACACTTTGGTTGCAAGTCACCCAGAAATCAAACAGGAACTGACATGGAAACTTCCTCCCTATTGCCTTTCATGGTTCTGGAAATAGGACATTGGAGGAGAAAAAAAAATGATCGATGAATTCACCCATCAGTGGACAATGAATGCTACAGTGCTAACCTGCCAGGCAAGATACACCTGCTGGTGCAATTATGGCACGAATGTCATGGAAGTCACTAATAACCTTCTGATTGGATTTGAGGCCTGCTCAGAGGAGGAAATGTATGCCCAGTATTAAACATAGTAAAAAGCACGTGGTTCAGAAGTTTATAGGCCCTAGAGGAGAACCTACTTCTGTTTTGTTGTTGTTGTTAAATGTACATGTTTTCAAACTATCTTCTAAATAATAATATCCACAGACTAGTGCTGCTTTCAGCCTTGGTCAGAGAATCTTCTTTTTGCAGTGAGCAGCAGCCAGTGAAGACTTGGAATTGATCAAAATGTTGAGAGTAAATAACTGTTGAGTTTTCAGCCCGAACTGGAACAATATACTAACATCCCATGCAACCCAAAGTTCATGGAACATTGTACAAGAGAGAGCAGCAAACATGTAAGAGATGGAGAGAAATGTTTTCTACATATGACATGGTCATTGGAGTCATGAACTCACATGCAGCTGTGGTTAGCTGCACAAGACCCAGACAAGATCAAACCAGTCAACATTCCAGCATTGATGGGAAGCTCATGAAGGCCCAGTCCTAGCTGAGGAGCTATGTGCAACTGATGGGGCCTCACCTTGCATTAGCATGACCCTAAAGGTAGTCATAGGTTCATAGGTTGTCCATGTTGAGGTGGATGCTCTCACACCCGTGCATATATGCAAGTGCCACTAATTAGACTCAATGACTTGAGAAAAGGAAAGAGAGAGAAAGAGAGAAAGGAAAGAAAGAAGGAAGAAAAAGAGGAGAAGGGGGAGGAGTAAGTAAAATCTTGGGTGTAAAGGAGGAGTTGAGTGTAAATGTGTATGAAATTATCAAAGAATAAATTAAAAACATTCAAAAAAGAAAATGGCATATGGAAACCTATTATTTTGTAAGTCACTTTAAAAATAAAAATTAGCGGGGGCTGGAGAGATGGCTCAGCGGTTAAGAGCACTGAGCTGTTCTTCCAGAGGTCCTGAGTTCAATTCCCAGCAACCATGTGCTCACAACCACCTATAATGGGATATGGTGCCCTCTTCTGGCATGTACCATTTATGCACACAGAACAATCATACATAAATACATTTTTTAAAAGAAAATAAAATAATAAATTAAAAAACTAGTCAGGCATGGTATATGCACACAGAACACTCATACATAAATAAATACATTTTTAAAAGAAAATAAAATAATAAATTAAAAAAATTAGTCAGGCATGGTGGTGCACGCCTTTAATCCCAACACTCTGGAGGCAGAGGTAGACGGTCTCTGTGACTTCCAGGCTAGCATAGTCTACCAAGCAAGTCGAGGACAGTCAGGGCTGTTACAGAGACAGAGAAACCCTGTCTTGAAAAAACAAAACCAAAAAAATTAAAAATTAAAATTAAATTTAAAAACTAAAATAAAATTAAAGTTAAAATATTAAAATAACAGAAATAAAGATGAACAATAAAATGAAATGGAAGACTTTGTGCTCTTAGGCAATGTTTCTTCCTGGCTGGGGAGGTCCCATCCTCTTCTGTGAGGATATTGCTGCAAGCTCCATCACACACTTCCTGTGATCTGGAGAGCTATCTCAGGGCAGCTTCCATGTCATCCCCAACGGTGCTTACTTAAAGGCAGCTCTGTGATCTTCAAAGGTCCCTGGGATCATCTGATTAGCCATGTGACTGGAACATGTTGAACAGCTGCTACAGTGGGGGTAAGCTGATTGGTTTCTGCCTGCGTTGAAGCCTTGCTGTGAATCCCACCTAGGTTGATGACCCTACATAGTTGCCCATTCCCAAGGCCTTTCCTCATAACCTCTCACTACCACCCTCACAGGTGGCCATGTCACAAATGAAGAGACTGTCCTAAACTACAGTGCCCACCATCTTCCTTGACGTCTTACATAATTTCTTGCACCCCCAACCATCAGTTCTCCTGGGCCCCCATCCCAGCAGACTATCTCTGAGTGCAATGCTTTCTGCTTCTGGGCTGTTTCCTGGAGTCCCTGATGCTTTTGAAAATTAATTTAGATATATAGGTAGGTACATAGATAGATGATTGATGGCAGATAGATAGATAGGTAGATAGATGATAGTGTGTGCTGGTGTGAGTGAGCACATGCATATGTTTGATGATGGAGGGGGACACATGTGCCATGGGGCACACATGGACATCAGAGGACAACTTTGTTGAGTCAGTTTTCTCCTTCCACTTTTACATGGGTACCAGAGATTGATTGAACTCACCTTTCATCAATGAACCACCTCACTGACCCTTTCTACTGTCCTATGGGCCTGAAGTCCTTATATTGGACTTTCCCAGTATAGAGTAACTATGCCAACAATCCCCACAGCTGAAAAGCAGCCTAAGGTGGTATAGGAATGAAATGAGTGATGTTCATGTGTTAGAGCTTCAAAAAGGGCTAGACTGACTTAGGGGGTTGTTATCCCCAACATTCTTGATGATAGTACCTTAGGAATCACCATCTCTCTGAAGGGTTCCCTGAATACCCTTGAGTCCACATTCTGTCCTGTGTGTTTCATCTCATCAAAGGGGCCAGCCTTAGCTACTGACATTCAGTCATGTGATCCTACGATTCTTATCCTGTTTGCATTGCTTCAGGTGACATTTTTCCCAAGTGGCTAGAGCTGCCAGGTGTGAAACTAACCCTTGCGTAGATAGATAGATAGATAGATAGATAGATAGATAGATAGATAGATAGATAGATAGATAGATAGATAGATATGCAAAAGGAAGGGGCTGGCACACCTTTTTGGTTCTATTATTTTATATGTGTTTGCTTTCCTCCATAGCTAACCTTCATGCTTCTTATGGCCATCAGAACTTACAGCAAACATTCTTAACCTGTGGGCTGTCGACCCCTTTGGGAGTTAAATGATCTTTTCACAGGGGTCATATCCTATACCCTGCCTATTAGATACTTACAATTCATAATGGTAGCATAATCACAGTTACAAAGTAGTAACAAAATAATTTTATGGTTGGGATCACCACATGAGGAACTGTATTAAAGGGTCTCAGCATTTCGAAGGTTGAGAACCACTGGCCTAGAGTATAATGCCAGGCTCATATGGACCCCTCACACGTGGTTTTGTATTTGTTCATAAGCAGTGGGTTTTTCCTACCGGTGTCAGAACATGATCCAAGAATGAAGTCGTGTGAGAATTCTGAGTGCTTGTGAGAACACTCCAAGAAAACAAGAATTTTGGGACCTCAGTTTCTTCAAAACATGGAATTGTTCTTGGAATATGCTTCCATGCCCATCCCAGGTATAGTGGAGAGGAGTTTACTTCAGATTATTCATTACAACCAGCTATTGTTTATATGCCTCTGTGGAAAAGCATGTTTTTACCACGTGTGACTTGTCCTTGTTCACTTTACTGATGTGATTATTCTTAACCCTCAGAATATAAACTGTCTGATGCTCCGAATAAAGTTAGTTGTTGCACGAGACTTTAGCCCACCTCATCTTTAGGCTCCATCCTCTAAGGTTCCACCACCTTTAGAGAGGGAACATGGAGATTTTTTTTTTTTTCCAGTTTGGATGTTCCTGTATAGTTTGTATTCTCTTCCCCATTCACAATAACTGGGCTATTTTCTGGAAGAAATTCAGCTAGAATATCAAATGGTGTAGTAAAAAGCAGCTTGGTTTGTCTTGTACTGGGTAATTTATAATAAATGGACACTTGCTTGGTTCTTGAACCAAGTTTAAGCTTAAAGTGTCACCATCTGGTGAGGATCTCTTACATAACTATCTCAAGGGGGATTGGAAACCGCAAAGAACGGCTTTTATTATAGCATTAATCCTGGAATTACTAAGGACAACACAGGGGATTGATTACATTGGGGTTTTCCACCTGAGTTTTGGAGGAGTCAAAAACAAAATGTCCACTAACCAAAACTTTTATGACAAATACATATTCCAACACCACACAAATTCTAGACCTTGTAGGTCTGTTTTAGGACTGGAAATGTACTTCTGCCAAACCCCTCGTGTGCTTCTGATGAAATCCAGCCATGGAGTTTTGGTTCTAGAAAACGAGCACGATTAGACAAATCTAGAAACATTTTATTTCTGGTGGAAACAATGACATTTCTTCCACTTTGGGGCAAGGTTAAGTTATAGTTGATCCCCTTGAGAGCTCGTACCCCCGCGAAGGGCGATTATCTTTCATTCCTGTGGATGGCGCGTTCGACTCCCAGCAATGCAATAACTGGAGGAATCCTTGCTGTTGAGCCCGTGTGTAGCGACCATCTCTGCTAACGTCGCTACTCCATGAATTTACTGTCCTAACGTGAGGGCAACTAAGGGCAGAGGCTGGCTAAGAACTGAAAGGCTCATTTGGATTAGTTAATCCTACATTCAACTGCTGAATATTGGCGTATGCTACGAAGATATTCACATCCCGTTCTTTCACTTAGCACACCCAATTTTTTTTTCAGGGTGCTGGAAAGCAAACTCCGGTCGTGTGTCTGTGTTATCAAACCCAGATCCTTCACAAAAGCTCTTAATCGCGGAGCCATCTCTAGCTTCAGACGCCGCATTTCTAAAAGCCCTTGGCCCTGTGCCCATGGAGGATAGGGGGCGGGCAGTAGTCCGCGGGGTGTCCTATTCCGGCGAAAGGTAGAGTGAGCGCGTCCTGGTCCTGGGGTGACGGTGGCCGCAAAGCCAAGAAGCCGCTTGCTTAAAGTACCCAGCGCGGGGCGGCGCGAGGCCAGGTCCTTCGAGCCCTTCCCGGCAGAGCATGCCGGGTCCGCGGTCGCGTCATCCCCACGTTGCACTCGGCGGAGAATGGCGAGCTGGGACCTGGCTAGCGGAGAGTACACAGACTACGTCTCCGGAGCCGCGTCTACGCCCGCCAGCCCAAGAAGGCGCGCGTTACCTTGGCCCGCGCGCCGGAAGTGACGTTTGCGTGTGGCGCGCTCCCGCCATGCCTTTCGCCGCCGTCCTGTGGCGGGAACCTCGGCACCCCTGGGACGGTGGCAACTGTAAGTGTCGGTTCTGGGTGTTCTCAGCCTGGGTAAAGGCTGGCGGGGACCGGGCTGTGGCCTCTGCCTCCGCGGTGGCCACTGCGAACCGCAGCCTGGGCGTCACTGCCGTCGGCAGCCCGCGGCGGGAGGCCGCAATCCAACGAGGTGTAAGAAACGGGGCTCTTGGCGGACAGTGACCGCGTAGTTGTGTTTTCTCGAGCATAAACCTGTGTGCGAGCTCAGAGCTACGTGTTTGCGGTCGTTTACTTAATTCTTGTGCTTTACGGAATCGGCTTCAGCCCGGTCTTCACGTTTCATTTGGTAACGCGTCTGCCGAATGTTGTGAAACCAGCCAGACACGTCTAAGCACCGACTGTCCAGCAGCGGGAAAGAGAGGGAAAAAGAAGAAAATCGCCGTAGATGCTGAGAGTGTTCAGAAAAACCGATGATAGTGGAGGGGTGGTGGTTTTGAAGCCCCTGAAAACAGCCTGGAAATGTGCTTATGTATTGGTAGTTAGGTTTTGTATACGCCTTCCCATTTTCTTATTTTGATTTCGTCAGAACAATAGATATTACTATCCTTACTGCAAGGTCCCACCTTTCCTTCCCCGCCCCGAATCCCACCAGTCTGAAGACCAGCATTGACTTTGCCAGTAAAACCGCGGAAGAGTAGTGAAGAAGTGAAGGTTCTCAACTGTGGTCGGCACACTCCTTGGTGAAGTGGAAGAGAGTAGAGGCCGGCGTACGGTTTAGTGCTTGGTGACTTGATATTGGTCAACTGTGTATACTTGTCCCCGAATTTCTTACCTATAGACTTAGGTTCTTTAAGGATTTCAGCCTCTCTTGTGGCCCTGTGACCCCAAGTATCCTAAATCATGAAGTGGTGCACTTTATTCGTTAATTGGTGAAGGCTTTTGCACAAGCTGAGGTGTCCTTTCAAGGGGAACTTCCTCGTAATGGTTTCTGTTTCTCTTTTCCTTTTGTCTTGTACCCAGGAGAAGAAACCATGCAGGCATTTCTAAAAGGCACATCTGTCAGTACTCAATTGACCAAGGACCGGGGGATACCTGCCACTGCAGGGAGCAGTGGAGAAACCAAGAAAGTCAAACCAGTTCCTTGGGTAGAAAAATAGTAAGAACTACTTGTACTTTTGTTGAAATAATAAGTTTCCTCTCTAATCAGTCCTAGTCCTCCCACCCCTTTTAATGTAAGGGGAAATTTGCTATAGTTGGATCCTACCTTTTAGGGGGAGGTATCACCCAATTATAAGTCCAGGGTTCCTGTATTGATATAATAGCTGAATTTAATTATTTTATAGATGAGGTAAGTTTTTGGGTTTTTTTGTTTTTTTGTTTTGGGGATTTTTTATTTTTTTATTTTTTGTTGGTTTTTCAAGACAGGGTTTCTCTAGGTAGCCTTGACTGTCCTGGACTCATTTTGTAGACCAGGCTGGCCTCAAACTCAGAGATCCGCCTGCCTCTGCCTCCCAAGTGCTGGGATTAAAGGCATGTGCCACGATGGCCAGCAAGATTTTTATAAAGTGTACAGTTTTAGAATCTTAGATACAGAAATAATGGAAGCAACATTTGCATGAATTGGTTGTAAACAATAGTTCTACTGAAATATAGATTTTTATCCTCATTATTATATGGTGAAGATTGTTAGGGTTTTTTTGTTTTTTTAGCATTAAAAAAGTGAAGTACCGCTAAATTGTCATTGGCTAAGTGATGCTAGAAGTGTTCATAACCACTAGCTAGATGTAGCCGCTGTAATTACCAGGATTTTCAAGTTAGTTACAAGCCAAACAAGGCCCTCATGTGTTATTTTGTTGTTTTAATCTTATTGAGAAATTTAAATACGAGCCCTGCATCTGCATCATCCCCACTCCAACCTGCCCCCACCTCACCCCATAGCCATATACCCCCAAAGCCAGCGCTTATAACAATGTAGACTTTGTTATTCTATTTATTGGGCATTCTGGAGGATAAAGGTGCATGTGTTCCACAGCCTGCATGTGGAGGTCCAAGGACAACTCCAGGGGCTTGGTTCTCACGGTCCACCTTGCTGAGGCAGGGTCTCTTGTTTCTCTTGCTGTGCTGTACACCAGGCTAGCTGGCTCTTCCAGGCAATTCTCCTGCCTCCACAGTCTCACTGTAGGAGTGCTAGAATCACAGC